>JAOCNA010000005.1:3949969-3964017 GCA_026546675.1 Papilio helenus
TTAAGAATTTGATAACATAAATAAAGCGCCAATTCTGCTATTCAAGAGTAACCTACTATAGCACTTTAGGGAGTATTCGTATACCTATATACACATTTTTAATTAATTAAGTATAATAATAAGTGCATTTGTTTTGTAGACTATCGGCCACATGAAGTGTAAGTACTTGACTTGATAAATCACGACTCTTGAATGTTTTTTGTTCCGAGATAAGATGAATTTTTATCAAAAAATTGCGATGTTCAATAAACGTGGGAAAGAATTTTAAGTCTTAGTTTCTATGTTTAGTCTGATAAAAAAGTTACATCTGTAATAGCTTATTGATTTCCTCTTATAAAAGTTTCTTTTATTAAATGTGTATATCCACATTTCACTACAAAGTGAATAAGGACTGCACCATAATTCTAGAACTATTATGTAATCCAGTCGGTTAAAACAAATTTAGAGAAGTAGTCGTCTGTCAGTAACTTTTAGCACATTTGCTTTATTACAAGGTTGATATGTTTAGCGATAGTAGATGCTATTTTAGACCATACTTAATACTCATGTGGTAACAATTCATTCGTCTTTCGTAAGGGTTAATTTAAAGGCAAGGAAGTGGGCAGTTTGTTATATGTACAACTGTTCGTGTGTGGCAATAGTCGACAATATTATAAGTGACGGTCTTAACCAACTGAACAAACGTAATTGAACAATTCCTATCAGCCCATTGCCCTTATCCACTTGCCACTAGTTGTGCTAACGAATCTATAATTGATGGCAGCTGCTAATCTATAGCTGTTTAAAGGAACAGGCATATTGCGCAAGCAGTTACTGCTTATGATAAAAGAGTGTTGTTTCCTCGGCACACCAGGAGTAAATTTTAATACTTCATGATTACAAAAATAATGGTCTTTTGATTGGAATTCTAAAATAATAAGTACATTTTAATGAAATAGACTAATATGACGACACTTATAAAGTAATAAAGTTTTTACGAAAACATAAGTGACTAAGGAAGAGTGCGCTTTCTGAACTGGATAGTAAATTTATTAAGACCTCATATCAACTGAATAACAATCAGCTTAACTGTATGCTCTCATTCATCAACTTCAACGAAAAATATGAACTTGTTAAGTTGTATGATTACATAAAAAAACAATAAAATAACCGGAATTTCGTGACCGCTTCTCAAAAGTTCCACTTCTTACTCATTGCGGTTTGTCGACGACCGTTAGTCAGGACAAATTCTGTAAACTTGTAAGACGTCGTGACGTATTGACGATGTGTTTGTGTTAATTCGATGACCTCTGTACGTAGTTTCCATTAGAATTCTAGACATTTGCATAACGTGTTCTTGAAATTCCCCACGTGTCTAATTCGGTGCCACTGGGCTTTGTATTGTAGAAGCCTTGGGAATAAGTGACAAATAATAGTTTCCAGAAAATTGGAAGCAGAAATATATAAAAATAATGAACTTGATTTCTCTTGTCTATATAAGATTACTCAGTGAAGTTTTTTTATTGCGGAACGTGTGACCATTTTCTAACTATTTGTCTATAGCTAGTTTTTTTTAAGAACTCAGTGGTTCTTGAAAGCTTTTGTGTATAAATATAATGTCAATTCAAAGGGCTATTGTAATGTTATGCTTGAATCTTATGATAAGAATGTGGAAAATTGGACTACAACAATTTTGAATGTTATCATTCTATACTCGTATAAAGTTCCTTCAATATGCTCACATTTCAGTACTGTCGTATTCATTTAAGGAACTGTGTCAGTCGTTTAAATATGAACGATTGTGTTCTCGTAACGCCCTATTTGCAAGCTTTATCTACAATTTATAATATAGTGGTATGAATCATAACATCTGCAGCGATGCTCAAACAAGTTGTTAAACTAGATATTTGTGAATAATTTGATATGGTCGTAACTAAAAATACTACACGATCATAAGTCCGAAATGTTGTTATAGCTTATCATAAAACGTGTATAAATGTAGATGCGAAACAGACATAAATTTTAGAAGATTTGTTTATCAACAGGTTTATAGTATACTTTGCATGTTAAAGTGGAAAATATCAATATTTTTTTCACTTTGAAGAAAGGCGTAGACATATATTTATATTTAAATATCATCCATATTTAAATATAAATTGTAATTTTTACAACACAAGACAGCGACAAAAACGAAAATTTGTTAATTTTTGTTTTATGAAAATTAAATTCATAACTTTCTTTGTCGTTCTTTGTTTTGTTACCATAGATACTGATTTTTTTTAAATAATTTATTTGAGATCTCACAAACGCAGTCTTGGATAACAGTTAGTGAAAAAATATGAACTACAATAAGTTTGAGAGTCACTGTAGTATGCTTGGAACAATGAGTGCATGAGTGACGGGGCGTGCCGGCGGCGGCTGTGATCTCTGTGGTTTTGGTATAAATCTATTCAAACTTTATGGTGGCTCGCAAGTTTGTATTAGGACGTACAATATAATTTTAACTGTCGGCGACCCCTATCGATATGCTGGAACGACGTACAAACCATTCCTTCACCTGCCAAGGGCCTGACACCACCAAGGATGTGCGCTTATTAACGTAGTTAGTTAACCATAAGCCGCTATAACATTTGAATCTTGTAATACCGTGCTATGTTCATTGCCTCCGGTACTGACCGCCCATAAATCGATTCTTATTATGGACCTGTTTCGCTTTTATCAGCGATAGTTCACCCCGCCATCTAATCAGGTTATCAGCTTACATTTAGTTGCCTAGATCACGAAAATAGTGTTCGCTTCTGTGCCGCTATGTCTATCTTTATTGCGCTTAAAAGCATACATTTTCTAAACTCATACAACAAATAATACAAGAATAACCTCAATGTATAAGTCACTGATTTGTATCAACTTAACAAAAGACTGTAGTTTGTTAAAATTGAAAGAATCTGTATATTATTATAATACGAGTTATAGATAGTTATAGATAGATCAGATTGGTAAAGTTGGTGGGCTGGACTTTAGTGATTTTTCTGAAAAATATGTACATAATAACTATGTCTATACTTAAATGGTTTTGGATTCTATTATATTTGTTTTTGTGTTTGTGCCGCAGTCTAATGATATAATATTAGCTACTCTGTTATAATACTATTATAGAACTTATTGGCAATTAACTAATTTAAGACTTGTTATGATTAAGATTAGTAAATTACAATCGAAATTAATATTAATTGTTTGTGTAATAATAATATCAAGTGTTAATATAATAAGTAAAAACGGTCCTACAATAAATTTGAATATCTTTTATAAAAAAGCAAGCTAATCAATTCAATAAATTCGCGAAAATAAAACCCGCAAATGCAGAGGATGGGATGGTTTGTTTTTGGGTCATTACCCTGATCCTTAGCTCTCCATTACACCAACACAATCAACTAAAATGATTATCAAATGCGTTGTATGGCTTAGCTTACGTCAGTGTGAGTTACAACTTTGTGATGAGTATACATGTGCGAGCGTTTAAAATAATTATTTGTTAATTTATACGTGCTATTACCATATTGTAACGTGACGTCAACGATGTAAAATTAGTGTTCTTAAACTTACCGTTATTATGTTACTTTAGTGCTCTAAGTGAAGTGAAGTTTTATAGTGATAAAATAAAACGATCCAAGAAGACCGATAAAATAACAAAGTTCAAACATAAATTGATAAAGAAAGGAAAAATGAGTATGTACTTCTCTTTGGCGGTTGGGTCCTGATAATTTTAAGTTATTCCGTACACTGAAAGTCAATTCTTTGTACTCGATATTGTGACATCTGATTATTGTCGTAAGGATTAAAATTGTTTGTACCAATTTAATTGGTGTATCGTGTGGTATCCCATGCAGAAACGTGGTCGCCTCGACGCCCAC
This sequence comes from Papilio helenus, assembly GCA_026546675.1. NCBI lineage: Eukaryota > Metazoa > Arthropoda > Insecta > Lepidoptera > Papilionidae > Papilio > Papilio helenus. The sequence continues at coordinate 3,953,860 of JAOCNA010000005.1, forward strand.
TCGTGACTTCAAGGTCTCTAATCACTTAATTTGTTCTCCGTTGAGAGCAATATTACACAATTTCATAGAACGACATTTCTAGTGTAATTGATAACATCCATTACGGCGACTTGCGCCACAGCGTGTGGGCCTTTTTATATGAACCAGCGTTCACCAAATTATTTTGATTTTTAATGCTATTACGTTTGTATTACAGTAGTAGAGACCGCGAAACATTTAAATTCTTATCGATGACGCAATGCTCGACACTTTTTATCTACAATTTTGGACTTGACCTCTAGCAAAAGGTTCAAATCAGTCATACGAGTACGCAAATGTACTCTTCTATCAATGTTTATTGTAACGAAACCGATCGTAAGATAAATACTTGACTAACTATAAGCTTTGAAACCTTTCTGGATTGAATGTTCACTCGCGCGTGTTTTGGATTTAAGCCAATCGTAAATGCGTATAGAATAAACTAATTTCCAGTGTTCATGTCAGTCAATGCGTTTTAGGTCAATCGATTATAAATCAAAACGAGTGCAACCTGTTATTGATAATGTAAATTTAATAATCGCCAAACTGGCAGATTTAATATTGCTTTAATTATAGGTAAGATGTTAAAATTAGTACTGTGGATATTTAAACAGCAAAACCTACTATCCTTGTAATACATTTTTGTAGGCTTTTCTCATGCAAACAGAATCCCAAATACCTTAAAATGTCTTGATCGTGTCTTTTTAGTCCCTGATCGTAAAGAATAAACCTTAATCTACAGTTTTTTTAAGTACTCCTAGAGTCAGTATTAAACGTTTTAATTATAATTTTAGTTAAAATTCGCACTTTACCTGCATTCTTGTCTAAAAAGACAACAGTGAGTGATGGATGATATTTAAATCAAACAACAGCATTCTTGAAATTTCTCCAAGAAATAAGAACAAACACTTCATCGTAATTGTTTGGTGATAAAACTCGAACACTATTATAATTAGTCTACAAATGTTTACGAAATCTTACTCTTACTTTTAATATTATAAATGTGAAAGTTTAGATGGATGGATGGATGAATGTTTGTTAGAGTTTGTAGCCTAAACAGCTGAACAGATCTGGATGAAATTTGGCATAGATGTAGAGCGCAGTCTGAAAGAACACATAGGCTACTTACTTTTGTAGGCTAGTATTGTATAATTTAAAAGAAGAATAAGACAAGAACATAATTTAAATGATACCGCACTTCTAAGTCGGTTCATACGTTTAGGCTATAGGAGGTATGCATACAAATCCATATAAATTAATGTTTACCCAGGTCAGTCGAGTATAAATAATGCATCTGTGCAATATGAAATCGCCGTCAATGTAACTACGGCCTTAGATTATTTTACACTAAGGCCATGGAATAAATTTCGTTTTATCTTTCGTGCCAAATGACTATATAAACAATGTTCAGATTCCAGTCGGTTTTTACTGAAAGCGTTGCATGTTTGCATGCGGTGAAGGGCGCTGGACCGTCGCGCGTTTCTCAATTGCGATTTGAATGTTCCGATTTAGCAACTGTCACAGTCTCATACCGTTTCAGCTGTTTCATCACCTCTATATCAGATAAAGTATTAGATTTACGTTGTAGTGTTGCACGCTAATTAAATTTTATCTATCAATTTATTAGACTATTCGAACAATGATTCGTTGATTTAATTCTAGCAGGAACTAGGATGGATTTAAAATTATTGGTTTGACATTGCTTCAAAATTATGGGACGAACAATAAACCCTTTTGCAATCGACTGTTATCCTAATGTCCTAGAAAACCTATTTTCAGACACAACGCTGTTACTTTTTTTGTTAAATGTTGAATAAAAAGTTATTGCGAGAAAAAGTAAAATGTTTTCATGGCCGTGTTTACATCTTTGCGCAGTTGCACAGATGCTAGAAAAAATTCCTCAGTCGGTAATTTTCTCGAAGCACTCGTAGTTAATAACACGTGAGAATGCATCCAGCATCAGCAACATTCCTTTACTTTAACAAAATAAATGTTTTAAAAATACCAAATTTAAAGCAATAATTTTCAAGGTACAAACCCGCCTGGTCGTCAGGTCTATTGTGACCTCTTTAAGCTTAAAGTTAATTTCTAGTTGTTACATATTTTGCGTACTAATTTCAGTATTATGGAAGACATACGGTATTTATTAATACTCCAAAGTAAAGGTTTCTCTTACAATCTCAGTACATATTTTGAACATTAAAAAAGTAGCCATTATTGAATGTGTCAGTAAAACGGCACTAGCCAAATACATGATCATGTATTTTTCAGATGAGCACCGTTCCGCCGGCGGCAGCTGGGAGGAGCCGGTGAGCGCGGTGCGCAACACGCCACTGCGACGCTCGCAACGGCTCAACTCAACACTGGATTCCAGGTACAATGCTTTGCGAAATGTCTGGTAGCTTCCAATTTTGCACGAGACTGTACAACAGTTTACAATTTTGAACGTGTTTAAACATGAAAATATTACAGCTACATGTAGAAATCGACTATACAATTGATTAAAAAATTCGTACTTGTCCATGTTTTATTGTACACACATTTTAATGATTTAACAAAACAGATTACTTATCTCGATTATCACACAGAGAACTGGAATTATGATGCCAAAATAAAAACATAAGATAGCGCTAAAAGGCATAAACGCTTATGAGTCATATTAATAAATATTATCTGAGAATTGCAAGCCGCGTTGGACTTTGATCATGATGAGATGCATTTCAATTCACGATGTCATATTTAAGTGTTGGAATATGCAAGCGTACTCATATCGTCATTTTGCTTAAGTCTGAACGAGCTCTCACGACCTACACTAATGAGGTTGTTCAGTTTAAAACATTTTAATCAGTTGCGACATTTCTTTGATATCTATCAAATTTGAGGAAATAAAGACACTTGATTCATGCTAAATAGATTGTTAATATGTCCCTTTAATAATTTTTACCATATAGCCTGTAATTAATAGATGTTTTTCCGTTATCATATTAATTACTTTTTGCGATAATAATCGACAAGAAACATCATAAAATATCAGATTTTAATTAACAACTATGTTAGAAGTACAAGGTAAGCGAATCATAAAATATTGCAATAATGGAATATTTTGCAAAATTTACAGCCGTCGTTGCGTTAATAGCAGGTTGTTCATAAATCATTAGCCTACGACTTTGGGCTTCTACAATTAATTCACGCAAAATGACCTAAGGATCAAGTTATTAATAATTCACGTCTGACTTAACTCTAAACTATAATTATCGTACATTATTGGATACTCGTTGCATAAGCAGGATCTGCGTGGGCTTTGCTTAAATTGCCGTTTATACATATTTTGACTATATGAAAGTCAATAGACACTCAAAATTTTCCAAAACTTTCTAAAGTAAATTATAGTCTATTAACGCAGTTAAATGTTGATTTTATATTTACATCTAAAGCTTAGCATATTTATTTATAAGAAATCAAAATATTTTAACTAATAAAAAATGCCTGTTACGGATTTTAATAACCAATTATACAAATAATACAAAAGAAATTTAATGTCATAAATGAAAATTGAATTCTGTCGGTCATGTACAATTTGAGTTAGTAATGGTGCAATATTAAAAGGAAACAACCCGCGTCTTCCTAAGTGAGATTGATAGTGAACCCGAAATTAGAATCAATTCTCTTTTGGAATGGGGGAGGCGGACACTATCGTCCCAGCTTACATCTTAAGTAAGAGATAAACCTGGTTTTGTAACATTTATCTACGTGTAACTAAAAATACCCATATCTTCACTTACGAGGATATCGCAATTCTATTAAAATCAAATGATCTAATCTACCTTTAAATCTAACCGGATAACGTAATAGACGCTTAAAAGCTTTTTAGCTGTCTCTTGTCTTCATATTGTGATGTGCAGTTTGTCCCATAAACAAGGGGATAACAAATTTGATCAAATAACAATGACGCTCGTGAACTAACGATGTCGCCAGTATTGTATACGAGCATTTCCTCTGCTATGGTGGTCTCCAATGTGGCGGACGTAGGGTTAACAACACAAAGAGATATCGTCAGCCATGATTTAAAAAAGTCTTCTGTCCGTTCTCATTCAAATCCCAGTTTGTTCGTCATAACCGTAACGCACACCTCTTTTGACATTAGGCTAAAAAGTCATCTGCGACACCTCTGGTTAGTTACGTTAGTCTTAAACATCTAATTAACAAAATATAACTCGGTACAAACCATATTGTGGTCGCCGTAGTCATGCATTTAGCGAGGCGCGGCGCACCCAATTAACACAAATTTCCTGTCTAACTGTAGGCCCGTGGAGGACAGTGCCCAGTACAATGATCCTGACAATTTGTAGCACTGCGCAGTTGTACTGTAATGCACTTAATAGGTGTGAAGCTTTTTACATTGCCAAAAGACGTTCAATACTCTATGTAAATTGTAAACGCTATACTCAGCTTCTATTTACAAGTCCGTGTCAACTTGCGTATTGATTTTTGAACGATTCCCACGCTCTACATTTTCTTCCGTTATTAAATGCTGTGACAACTAAATGCCACGCTATAATTTGTGTTTCACGTTCGTGAGTATTGCATTGTTGTAACAAGTATAATTTATCGCTAGCAAAATATCTTTGGCCCTGTTTCTTAACAATTTTAATAATGGTCATACAGTTCCATAAAATAACAGAGCTCACCTGTACTATGTCCAATAGTTTCTATTTTTGGATGAATTATATTAATGAATAATTTTCTTTAAACATTAAAGAAGTTTGCTCAATAAAGATGTTAAGTACACAATAATGTCTCCTTCATATATTTTAATAGTTGCTTAGACACAATCATTCCGTAATGTTTAGTTACAGTAGATAATATATTGTTTAGACTACGTTGAGGATAAACAACATTAATTTATCAAGCAAACATAAACGCAACTGTCGGCGAGCGGTTGTAGTAAATTGTGACATTACAAAGATACTAAAAGAATGTCAAGGATAAGGTCACGAAGACGACGATTTGCATGTTCGTTAGTGATAATGATATGTAATTCACTGTACTTTGAACAGGGTAATTATTACGGCCCCTATTGTTTGTGCTCGTATAACTGGACTCAGATTGTTCCTCCTACAATAAGAATGCAACATAACAAAGACAACTAGGATAAGCATAATTTTTAAGTGACTTGCAAAATTCAGTAACACTTAAGACAATTAACTTTCAAAACGAGGACAGCAGAGACACACTTCAAACATGTAAGAAAAGAACTTCTCTTATTGTAGAAGACGACTAATAACAAAGGAACAACCTAGATTCTTTATCAGGGCACATCCACCAAAAATTCAAAAGCTATATTAAGTATAGAATTGCAACTTGCTTCGTCTACTCGTTGCTCTTTTCACAACCGATTGGTGATTAATTAAATCAGGTTTACGTCAGACATGCTTCCTTATTTACACACTCGAGTTCCTTATCGTGAAATACGAGGACTGCATTAGTTTTGAAATTTCCCCGGTTTTACGTGCACACGTTTGGTAACCAATCATCATCACTTCCATTAGGTGGGATCGTGGTCAAGTGCTAGCTTAACAAACATAAAAAAACACATTTGCTGCTAATGTGCGCATCGATCACTTATTTTATTTCGTTATGCTTTACTTTGTGTATAATTACATCTATTTTGCCACCTACAAGAACTGTACTTATAAATTAAGCTGTTTAGTTAAATATTTGGAAACTCAAGTTAAAAGTATTTAATTATTTAATGTTTGTTCTTGATTCTCTTGCCGTTGTTAGCGTTACTTTATTTTATTCTGTTTAAAGTCTAGTTCTAGATGATAATCTATTTTTTTTCGTCTTGTAACTAAGCAACTCTATTCCATTAGTCCCAATAAGCTGGTATCTAAAAAGTAATCACTAAATGAATTTATTACGATTGCTCTTGAACTAAACGAAAGCGTAACATCGCCGTAACAAATCCACCGGGCGGGCAATTCATTAACATTGATTGTTTTGTCATTGGCTGGAAGTTTTATTTTGTCTAATTGAGGCCAAATGCCTGTTAACTATACGACTGATACTCGTGTTGAACGTTTTGCAACTTTCAAAACGGAATTATAACACTAATTAGTATGTATCTTGTGCTAAAAAACGAATTCTGAAGTTATAGATACCTAATTATCATGAAAAAATGGACCAGTGAAGCTACAGAATCCCGTTTTAAAAAAGTAAATTATTGTTATTAACTATGCTAATAGTAACAAGTCTTATATTTGCAAATTATCATAACGTCGCACATCTATAGGTCAGGCTGATAACTTGTAGCAAACAGTGGGTAGTCCATCATATCTGTATAACTGGATATCCTTGCGTTTTATTGCTACATTGTCTTGTCTAATAAAGCGAATAGATTATTGTATAGCTCGACATATTATTAACTGAACTTTAAAAACTTGTCTATTACTAATACAATAGTTATTAATTTTGGCTTGACAACATTTTTTTTTAATTCGGGGATTCGTTTAGAATCTTACCTCTTGCCTTGTACCTTCTTTGCAGTGTGCCTGCCGAGACAGCCATACAAAATTTTTTTTTAATTTCTAAGAAGAGAATTAGAAAATTTTGTTTTTAATGTGTGCATCAGTGGAAGTCTACTGTTATGTTTTGCACATCATAATAAAGAATAAATTATTGAATCATTAAAATGTGAATATTTAACCATTACTGACAGTTAAAAGAGCCGACGTTGTAATTACCGCTATCTAGTGCTTGTGTTTATGTCGTATCATAATGGGAACTGATATACATGAACTCTGTGACCTGACAACGATAAGCAATATTGATGGATTTATAAGAACTAAATAAGACTGAAGGCTTTATCATTGTCTGATAAAAGGATTTTTTTTATAATAAACCAGCGCTTGACCACGATTCCTAAACTGAACTAAGTGAAGACGCGGTCGAAGGATGTTACGCGCTAGCTCAGTAAGTGCCGATTCACTTTGTTCGCTTTAAAGAAATTTTAATACAGTTGAACTCACTTGAGGGAGGAAATTCGGAAGCTTTGTGCACAGACGCTTTACTATGTAATATTTTGATGTAAATCTAGATTCGAAGTAATTGAGTTATGATTTTCAATTAAGACTAACGAATACTATGTTAAGTTATTCAGCCGTTGATTCAAATTAATTAATGTTATGTTTCCTTTTGAATATTATAACTCGGTTACAACTATATCCATATTAGAATGTTGAGTTATACGCAGTACCTATTTTTAATTTACAAGGCTTTATGGCGTGTTTTTGAGATACCAGTTTTTGTTCTGCGATATTATGAAGGCAGAAGCTACAACATTTATATAACTGAGTTGGTAAACAAACCCCAATGACTTTTTTGGTTTCAGCATAGTAATACATTCTGTAATCCTCTATTCCCGATGACAAATGTTTCTTTGTATGTATTACAAAGATATCAAAAGGTCGCAATTCTTGATGCGACATGAAATATGATCCTTGCGTATCTTAGCAGCATTTCTAAACAATGACTTGCGTAACCCATCAAACAATATTATCGTGTCGTGTGTAATTATGACGCATGACGTCTATCACCTGTGTTTGGTGCTAACGCGGCCCCTAAAGCACCGTAACCGATACCTACTAATAAACTGCACCACAGGTTGCCTCCACTGACCCACTTCACACGACACGATGTTTTATCTTTCATCATATTACTGAATATGCGTTAGGATCGATGTTAGGGTTGTCATCAAATAGATGTAAGTAAATTTATATGATTAAAGTACTTCATATTACAATGTTTTACCACGTTACTAGATATCTCACAAAGCATGTAAAATTGTTCCAATTGTATTAATCAATTAAATTACGACGCTTCCTTTATATTTAAGCATTTGGAATCAACATGTTTTATTATAAACATCGAATAAGACACATCATTTATAGCTTTTGTTGTTTGTGTTCAATGTCTACATTTGTAATGTAGTGACAACCTTGAACTATTTGTTGAGCATTTCATATTGTAATCGCTTCATTGTCGTTTTAGTATCATGGATCATTTCTAGAAATGTCGTTTATTTTAGCACGACCATTACTGAGTTCTCGCAAAATCTGGTCGCTATTTATGTCGATTGCAAAATTTACTATTGCTATAGTTTTGAAATAACATTGTATTCTAAATTTATATCAATGCTTTTTGTTTTAAAGGTTCGAGGAATCAGTTTTTGTTTTATTTATGTGTTATTTTTGGTATCATTTGCGTCTACCTGCGCAGTCCACCAAATCTTGATCAAATTTATGTGACCAAGGTTTCAAGTCTTAAATACAATAAAATGTCTGAACGTTTTAGTAAGATGGTCCGGCAGATATTGGAATTAAGAACCCTTTCAGCTTTAAAATTCTCCTAAATTCAAAGAAGTACTTGTTCTTTTCTTTTCTTTCGGGTTTGCTAGGATTAAATTTTGATTTTAAACAAATGTAGATTGTTATAGAGTAGTTTTCTTATATAGTTTTATTGTCAAGTTGTGAACGTGGGCTACATTTAGCAATTACTTTACGCTTCCAACTTGAACTTTCACCAATTAAAAGGAGTCATTAGATATTTGTTTCTCCCTGTAATTGTAGATCTTCCGCGTCGGCTAATTGCCAACATCCTTCAGATCAAGTAATTAATCTCAATTGGTGCAATATAAGATCGTACGCAATGTCGTAAATAACTCTTATTGTCACTCCGATATTGATGGTTATGATTACTCGAAGCAGTATATTTCTCTTTGTATTTCATTCCTTGGGTATCTCTAATGGTAGCAAGTTCTAGTAAAAGTATTACTACTCTCTAACCATTTTGACTTCGATTTAGCGAGTCGTACTCGAATTCACTTCTATGTGAACTACACTGGTGTCAAATTACTACGCAACCATCAACAAAGTATACAAAGCTGACCTAAATGTACAATGGGACACTTTCGACCCCTATACAACGCTTTGCAAGTGTAATTATGCGGGTCCAAGGACTTTTTCAATACGATAAACATACTTTTGGCAAAATTTACACTACAAATGTTCAAGTTTCTACTAGACGCTATCTTTTTACGCTACTTTGTTAAGACTTAAACGTAATAATAGAGCAAAGTTTTGAACATTACATTTTATGAAATGAAATCAAAGCTGATTGAAATTGAAGCAACTTTAACTTTGGTTACCTTGAGGTAATCAAAGTTAAAGTTGGTTCTATACAGATAAAGGTATTGTTATACCTTTTGTTCAATCATTGTTTTTATAGTAAACTGTTTACTTACATTAAATAAAATAACGAATAAAGTAACCATTCTATTTACCTACTAGGAGATGGCGAATGATGTTCGATGACACATAATTACATTGTGAATAACCATGGCTAACTGTGGGAACTAAACTCGTAACGTTTTATGAGATAACTAACATCTTTATACAGACGTACATCTGTATGTATCTTACACTGCTTATGTCAAGTCTTTGTGTGTGTAAATCAATGCTTTCAATTATATTTTAATGATCTTGTTATGGTGATTACATTAATTAAGAAAATTATCTAAAGTTCAAGTGCATCATAGGATTATTATGTAGATAAACATGAAAATATTGCGATGCGACGTCCAATCTATTAGCTTTTATAATAATAAACTACTAGCTAAGAAATAAAGTCATTATGATAAACACTCAAGTTGTTTGAATAATTTTGAGGCGGATGTTTTCATTGTTTTTTATTGCTGGCACTTTTTTGTCCTTATTTAAGAAACTTACCAATTTATCGTTATTTAAATGTTACTAACATTTTTGAGTAGTCAATGCTACTTACTTTTTAGAAAATGGTAACTTAAGAAGATTTAAAACGAACTTTTATAGAAGGATTTGTCGTAATCGATTAGAATCATCGCTGTTGACTTGTGCTATGTTGGAACTTGAAATGTTTAGTTTTTTTGTTTATAATGTGATGAATTATAATATGAAGCTTTGTTCTGTCTGCTCAGGAGTACTGGCCAGTTGCGCAACACGCTGAGCCGTGCGCGGGAGCCATGTAAAATGTAGAGAAAGTCGAGGAGTGCACCAAATGGAAGTTCAAATCTCTGCCTACCTCTTTGGATTATGGGTCTGATTT
>JAOCNA010000005.1:3983433-3994647 GCA_026546675.1 Papilio helenus
TTTGCATCTCATATTAAATTGTATTAATTATGTTTCTGTTAAAATGAAATTGTTAAAAATACGAATGTCTCGAATGATTTGTTTATGCTTATTACCAATCTCGAAATTTATTTTTTTAATATAATACAGAAGAAACGTCACAATGTGTATGTATTATGGTGTAAATAAATTAAGTTTATAAATACACCTGTAATCCGTGATTTTTATTGACCTCTACAATATACTAACTTGGTAAACAAATAAAACTAATTATGTTTTACCGTATTATTTATTTACAAATGTTCTATTACAATATATGTTAAGTTTTCTGTTTTGATATTGCTTTATCTATTAGCCTGCCAAATCAGACGCATTATGGTATATCTGAAACAAAGGAAAAACTTTGTTAAAAGAAAATTTTTCTTAAAAAAAATTACCATTTCAATATCACAATTAGTGTAGATTTCTTATGCAGATACTTTGTACTGACACAGTTAATCTGATAACACACAAAGAAAAATACAAACGATTTGATAACTTTCCTTTGGGAAGTCTGTTAAAAAGCTAAACATACTATTCCGTCTCTTGCATTCTCTGAGCGCTTCGTTGAAACCTGCGCATTCTGAGAGCTCGGCGCTGTTGGTGGCGCAGTGCAGGAACTGTGCGATCTCGTAAGCGCACGGGCCGCTGGGCTCCGCGCCGGGCTGGTAGCTGCGCGGCAGAGCCTCCACGACCTCATGTCGCCGCGGACCGCTGAACAGGCTGGTTATCGCCTCACCCGCTACGTGACCCTACACCATGCTTCATTTATGAAAAATGCACAATAGACAAAATATGATAACTAATGTACTACACATTGGTAGGGAAAGGCCTAACAGAAGATTGTAGACAGTTCATTAATCTAGAGGATATCCGATATGCGCCGACCCTAAGTGGGATGAGGATACAGGAAGTTTTATTTTATTATCATACCACTGCGGTGCCGACAGTAACGCCGCCCGCTATCGCGGCCGCGTCGCGAAACACGGAGCGTCGCGGCATCGGCGTCACCACGATCGGCGGCGGGTGCGCAGGCGCGCGGGTCTGCGACCGCGAGTATCGGCTCCTACGTCATACATAAATCCAATACTTATGGAAAATAATCTTTCAGAGAAATTAAAAAATCTGAAATAAATAATCTATGCTACTGTTTGATTCAGGAGAACACACTTTTAGATTAACAAAATAAAACAAGAATTTGGTTTTGTTTATGGATTGTATTTGTCTAACTTTCTACAAATTTACAACATAATTGTTCAACTGAAAATAATAAATCTACATCACAATAATGTCTCTTAAATAAGATATATTTAGTAAAATAAAGTCACTAAAATTTACTATATAACTTGTATTGTCCCTCCACTATAAATTAAAGAAGGCGCCCCATCATTTGGCTAGTAAAGTAACATTTAGCATTTTGAACCTTTTCCGAAAGAAGTATGAATTTAAACTAGTGGGGCCTTCTAGGAATCTAAGGAATTAGATATGGTTGTTAATTTTGCACTGGCGGAGAGCTTCATTGAATCCCTCGCAGAGTGACAGATCATGCTGTTGTTGGGCACACTCGATGAACTGCTTGATCTCCCATGCGCAGGGGCCCTGTGGGGGTTGGGCCTGGTTGTACACAGGCTGTGCCGCAGGTGCCTGCTGCTGCGGTGCGGGCTCACTGCTGCCACCGCTGAACATCCCAGTCAGAGCACTACCAGCGACATGCCCCTGTAACAAGCATAGTTGATGACTTAAATAATGTGAATGGAATATTTTTCAAGCCTTAGACCCCATTCTCGCCTTTACAAAAATTCTTGAGTAAAAACATAAGACTGTATTTCTATATATTTCTGTCTAAAGGCAGAGAATGATTTACTTTATTTATGTATTGTAAATAGCTTGAGGATGGTTAAAATATAACCAATCTAAGGATCACAACTGCAGACAAGATCCGTTGGTTAGATAGTGATTAAATTATATTAGAGTACATTGCATAAAAGGTATTTAAAATAATTTTAAGATCAATCTCAAGGACAGATTATTTTTATAGTAACCACTTTGCATCATCTTTAAAAATTATAAATCAAAGACAAGTTCAGTATTCAGTTCAATATTCAGTTTTTAGCACAAAGTAAAGCAAGAATGATAAAATAGGTAACTTATACATATCACATGATTAAATATATTTTCCAAAATTCTTTATCTAGACTTTAAACCTAATTATGCCCTATCATAAAGGTTAAAGTGTACTTTGCGGACTTTAAGCCCGCAATACGCTCAATTAAAGTTGATTAAAACATAAAAAATGTTAATTTGTTTTTCTTTTAATCATGAAAGTTATCAAGAAAAACATCTTACAGATTCATCTATTATTAGTGCTATTAGCATAAAACGCACTTAAAGTGACACATAAATATTGCGCAAATTTATTTACTTCTAGCAACATGATAACACATGACAATAACTTGGCGCTAATCCAATTAGTCTTAGAAAATTCGATTAAATGTATTAGAAATTTACTAAAATGGTTGCGTAATAAAATTGTTGAAAAAAAAACATATATTATCAGTGCTAATATTTACGTTACGTAATTTCTTGTACATACCACTGCTGATCCTACGGCGACACCGCCAGCGGTAGCAGCCATCTGACCGAATAATGAAGGTTGTTGAGGTTGAGCATGGACAGGCCCTGGGCTTGATGGAGGTGCATGAGCGGGCACATGGCTTGGTGGTGGAGCAGCACTTAAATATAAACAAAGTTAGGTTATCATCGATGTCTTATATTTCTTTAAAGATATTTCAAAATTATAAATTATTTCTCTTACCGCCTCTGTGGAGCTGGTGGCGGACTTGCTGAACGTCCTCGTCGTGGCATTTTGTTAAACTCGAGTATAAATCGCAATAAAAACTATCACAGTGAAAACCTTTCACAGTATGCTTCAATAAGAATTGTCACGATCACAATGTCATTGATTAAAATGAATGAACATCGTTCTGATGTTTTCTATAGATTTCTAGAAATTTTAAATATGAAATAACTGAGTATAACCATCCTTGTCTGTCTTATGACATTGATATTTCACCATTTCACGTCTTGGTCTATCGTTCAATTTTAAACATGGTACAGATAAAAAAGTTAAAGGTTTTATGTTTACAAAAAAAAAGAAAAAAATACAGATAACAAAACTAAAATAATTTATAGGCAAAAGATGATGAATATACCCGAAAATTAAGGTATTGTATTTTTTTTAGAAAATCTTAATAAAACCTGCTACTAAATATTACAATAACCATTATGTCCATATGTCCTGATAACTAAATTGAAAAGACTAAAAGTTAACTAATTTACAAATGTTATAATATTTATAATTAAGTCACAAAAATCTTACTTGCTTCTGTTAGGTGGCATTGTGTAAAAAGTAATGTAATTTTAAATGTTACATGTTACTTTTATATAATTTTAATTTTAATATTTGATAGCACTGTTGGACATATTGAAAGGCAAAACGTCTTTTGACGTCTCGACTTTGGTCTCTAGAAAAAAATATTTTATTAGAATCAGCCAGTCATAAACTTAAAAATAAATATACGAAGATACCATAGAAAACTATATCCTAATAGTAATCAGTGAAAAATCCTCAGAAGACTTGATATTTCCATTTTTTTAGATTTCATTTGTTCCGATGATTTTTTAATTCCTCCAATTTATTAATTTATCATTGAGGGAATTAAAAAATCATCAAGAATAATGAGTGCGTACAACGAAACGCACTAGTAATTCAAATTGCGCGGCAATTTCCTGTCAAATGTATCGCAAGGTGCGGTTATCTTTTCATTCACTAGGTCTATAATTCACTCAGCAACTCAGTTTAGTTCAATTTTTCGTTACCTCGTTTAGTGATTTTGAAGCCGCGTGACTATCGTGAAATAAGTACAAGATCGGCGATTGTATTTACGACTTTTTGAGTGAAAATGGAGGATATAAATGCCGGTCAAAATCTGAATATGTTCCTCGTCGGCGGGCTTACGATCTTATTATGTTTTATATTACATTTAGTTTATAAAGCCATCTTCTCCACTCCGAAAAGAGATGCATCGCTTACTACAGAGAGCGATTCAGGTAGGTTTCATTTTTAAAAATAGACCTTTAAAAATACCACTAACTTTACATTTTTGTTATTTTAGAAAAATATATATATTTTTTATAATAAAAGCTTGATTACAAATATAAAAACTTTTGTAAGTGCACTGTTTTCTGTGAACTTCGAAGACCTCGTGTTTGAAAAACGCATTGTATCACAGTGCATGTCAGTGACCGCCAATTCAATAGAACTTAGAAAATAATGATGAGCTTAAAGTGATTAAAATTCAAACAAAACAAAATTAGTAACGAAATTTATAAAACTGCAAAAATGCATTTTAGTCATAATTTGTAGTCATGTGTCATACGTTGTATATTTCTGAGTTATGTTTTTGTGGGAAACAGCTGGATAAATATATTTTGAAGGTAAAAAAGGTCACTGTGAAATTAATTACAAACAAAAAATGTGTAATATTTTATTTCTACAGTGATGTCATTGTTGAAATTTTGTATTATTTTACCTTTCAATTTATTTGATCTGTATTATACAAATACATTATAATTAAATTTAAGAATATGGAGACAATATAAACACAGATATCAGAAGTATTATTTAATTGAAAAGACTTAAATGCAACTTACAAACCCTTCGGATTGGGGTAGTTCCTTCAGGAATCATTCTGATTGTGTTAAAATATATCTAGTTTTTAAAGATAAGTTTGTGCTCAACTTGAAGTCAATAAATAGTACATGTATTGTATAAAGTTTTTAAATGAAAGTCTTAAGGTTTTAGCTGATATTCAAACAACCTAACTGTAAACATGACTAATAGCTTATACCTTACAATAAAAAAAACATTAAAAGATTACTAAGTTACTTGATGTTATTTTAAATAAATAAAGAGTTGAATGACCACAGCATTGAACCCTTTTTGGCTGTAAACAGAAATACCATTAAGATTTCTTGTTGGTGTTTACTGTCACCTTAAAATAATTTTTGTATGTTTATAAAGGCATATAAACATTATCTGTTTTTAACATATGACTATTATTGTAATCAAATATTCCATAAACATATAAATTTGGACAAATTTAAATTACAATACGTATTATGCCATAATTTAATTTTATAATCTTAAAGTGCTTATTTATCTGAATAATTAAGCCTGCAATACAACAGACACTGAAAAATAAAAAAAAAGCATACCTAATTCATCAGTAATAAATTTAAATATAAAATTATGTCTTACAATAATTAAGGAATAGCTTCTTTAAAATTGATTTGTATAGTTGTATTCCAATCAACTTAGTCATGATTTATTTCTACTTGTGTTCATCAATGACTAGCAGAAATGGGTGTAGTCAACTTAGTGCTAATGTTGATCGAACTGATGATAAATTTATTGTAAGAGTTGAATATATGTAATAAAAATATGCTAAAAAACATGCATAAGAGCACCACATAAATATACCAGGTTATATCAGTGTGTGGTTTGTGGTAAAATAATTTATTTTTGTGAATATATATGAGCTATTGTGTATTTTTGCCTTTCGTTTTTGCTTTAATATAACCGTGGGAGTTTTTTTTGCAGTATTATGTGTTAAGACAGAAAATCTTTTTGTAGTAATTTTTTTTATAAATATAAGTTTTATAGTAAAATGCTCAATGCCATCTGAAGTGAAATCCTATACAAATTTAAAACATGATTCTATTTATTTTTAATTTATTAACTAGGTCAGTGTTGTAGTTATATAACTGATCGAATTGAGTACATTTAACGGTACAGTTTACAGCATTTCATACACACTAGTACAATATGTTAGTAATAAAATAGTCATAATAGTTTGTACATTGTTCAACAATAGTTACACTATTGTTTCGTGACAATACGCGCGCTTATCTCACATTATCTGATACGTTTTGATTTTAGCGCCTTTATTGTGTTTATAGTAAATATTGCTTGTGTTTATTAATTTGTGTAATAGAATTGTTTGTTTAATGTTTAAATATGATATATGCATTGTGTTGATTGTATTTCATAAAATTCTTGTGATATACTTCATTACTGCTCGTGATTGTACGTAGTATAGCAATAAACTGGCGAATCGTATACCTTTTTGCTTATTTAATAAACATTTTACGTTAATAATTATACTCTAAGCATAGACAAAAATAAATTCTGATGCAAATTAATCCAAATCATTCGAAATTTTAATTTTTTGTAATACTTTTTAATGTCCAAATAATTTTACCCTTTTTGTAACAACTTGTAAACACTTTCATGATGTTTAATTACATTTTCTAATGTTTGATAACTTAATTGTGGTCGCGTTTTTTCCTGGAAACGTCATAAATGTCTGTACTTTTCGATAACGCTTTTGCTTGATATCATCATCTATGTATTTGGTCCGTGAAAAACCCATGTTAGTGTGATTAATGTTATATTTAATCTCATCGCATTTTGTGCCTTAGAATCATCAGCATCTTGGCAAACCGAATATCTCATAGAAATCTTAGTAAAACAATAAAGACAATAATAATAGAACTTACTTCTGAATAATAATAATTCTTATTTAAAACACTAACAACTCGGCAAAGAGTAAAAAACATTCGTCGAATAAAATTGTAATAGTGCTGTCCTTTTAATTAACAACTTGTATTTATTTCTCTTAATATTTTAGGTGCTCAAGTAGACGAGGCTGTCTCTGAAGCAGCGCAAGTCGAGAACCGACCAAATAAAAGCAAGAAGCGTGCTCCATGGAAGGGGAAAGCGGAGTTCACGCATCCTTGGCTACTGAAGAATCTCAAAGGTCACCCCGGCAACGTGTTGCATATGGACTTCTCTGCGAACGGCAAATTTATGGCCGCCACATGTGATGGTAAGTTACTATATATAATATAAGGTGCTGGTGACTAACAAATTATGAACAATTTAATGTTTAAAATGAATATACATTCATTTATTTGTGCGTTAATTGTTTCAAATAAAGTTTTCATATTAGATTGTAATTGAAATTAAGCTTTAATTAATGTATTTTAGATTTTCCTTAATTTTATTTCATATTAATATAGAAGTAATTCAAATGATTATTCTGTATTTATTATTTCTGTCTGAAATAAGTATATTTATAATTTAACTATACCCCAATGATTGTTATGGTTTAACAAGTACAGTTACTGCTACAGTTGTTACAATCAGTTACGCTAACTGTTTGCAGTTAAATTGTAGGAGGTTAGCGTTTCGCTTGGATAATCAACTTCTAAAGTGTCTTGTCGATTGCATAAAGCAAACGTAACATTTAATTTTTTTTTTCTTCAAGTTGCTCTTGTCTTTTTTTTATGAATTTTTTGAATTATGAATTCCATTCGATCGTAATTATTATTTGAAATTATTAACGCATAAAGTTATAATTTTCAAATAGAATTAATTAATTAATAATTTATTAATATATTTATAAAATGATTGCTTTGTAACTATTAACGCAGCGTTACTAACAAACTAGATTAGAATAGATCTGTTAAAAAACTGATACAATAATCTGTATTTTAATTTTTTTTTTTTTAAATAAAGCACATTTCATATTAATTATCTGAGCGATAAAGCCAATAACCTTGCCCGTGTGACATAATTTGCCGATCACATGTATATTAATGACATAGATGGTTGAAGGTCACTACGATATGTTACAAATATTACGCGTAGTTTTATTATGATTACAATAAGTATTTAAACCATTTTATCATGCTTGATAATACCGAATATCCGAATCACAAATCACATTAGGTATGTATTTAATATTGATTTCCTAAAAAACTCAATAGAGTTCGTAGTGATGTGATTGAACTATTTTTTGTTAATTTAAATTTCATTAAGCGTTTCAATTTTTTTCTTTAACACAATTCGAACATCCTTTTTTGCTCTGACATTTTAACCGCCAGCTTACGTGATGACGAATCGAATCTCAGAGTAGATCTACTCTGTAAAATATTTATTAATACAGATTAAAAAATGTGACGACAAAGTTACACTATGGTTAAAGAAAATGCTGTATCAGTTTTTCGATAGATCTTATTTTTAAAATATTAAAACTTGTCTGTGTGTGAACTAACAATAGTCTAAGCAATGTTCATGTAAGCAATATTAAAAGTCTATTAATAATGATTACATGATAATTCTGCTGGCTCTTATTTAATATACCGTTATAGTATTCCGCTAAGCCACTGTTATGTGTAATTTGGCGGTCCGCCGGTCGAAATCTCTATATAAACATTTTTATCTCAAATATTCATCATCATGCACTATCAATTCTTATTGCGATGCGTAAAATATTTATCTATAAACCGTATGACTATTGATAAAAATAAATTTACCTGTTCAGTATTGTATTAAAAGACTTATAAAGTTATCAAAACAAGCCTACAGACAAACATACTTTTTCAATAAATTTAACCTAAGGTAGACGTTTCGTTTTAGGCATTTAAGAGAAAATAACTTGCAAATAAATTTACTGTTTAAAAAAATCAGAAATATAGACAAAGATAATTTGCATTTAGTATCCATAATGGTGTTGACTTCGAAAGAAGTCATTGAACTGGTCTACAGTGATTATAACGGCAATTTCGAACAGAAGTCTCGTATAATATTCTTCTTGTTTAATTAAGAAATATCAATGAATCATTTTGTTGCGAAATGCTACGAACTCGGCAAGAATGTATAAACGCCTCGTACCGTTACTCATCGATTTTAAAAGATGCTTATCGAATAGCTATTTGTGAGTATAATTTAACACCAACCAGAGTTTTTGAAGAAACACGTAATTTTTGTATAACTTTACATTTGTTTTTGCCAATAGTCAGATTTGTATAACAAATGAAGGACTCGACTACCATTTATAGTTCGCAATGTCGATGTTCTTACATACCACAAAAGTGTAAGGAAAATCAATTATGATGGCTGATAAAAAAATATTGAAGAATACAGTAATGTGCCGAGTCTGTAGGAAAAATTACAGACTGATGGAATCGTGTACAAAACTTTTGTCTACTTGATAAATTTCCTGACATGTTTCGCCTTGTGCAAGATTGATAGAGTTCGGTCATTGCGAGAAATAGATGTGAGTTTACGCGCGAGAATTTCGCTTTGGTCATGCGATTTCGCGCGGTCCAGTTGTATGTAGCGTGACGTAGGCGATAAGCCGGCAGCCGGATTGATCGCGCCCATACACCGGTCGCTCACCTCGCGTCTACGACCCTGTTCCAACTGCTTTATTGATTCAAACAACCGGCACGCGTTAATGCGAAACATTAATTAATACGTACGAGCCACGCCTCTCCGCTTCAACAACGAAAGAACGCCGTATATTTAATGCCCAGTTACGTTACAACTCGTTGCGTAGATTTATGTTTGTGTTAATTGTGTTTAAATAGTTAATGATTTATTGAATGTTTGATTTATTATAGAAAAAGATTTTATTACATTATGTAATCATACGTTAAAGGTATGTAATAAAACGATTTGCCAACAGTTTGAATTGGTTGTAATTCTGTAACTGTCAATATTATAGTCACTATTATCGAGTAGTTGTTATACTTTCGAAGATTAGTCAGAAGTTTTGTACTACACCGTGCTAGTAAAGCATCATAAATGAGCTCACCACGTGTGTAAAACCTAAACACGTATAGTATTCATACGCAAGACTTACTTCAAACAAAACATTAGGATAATGGTATCGTGAAATATTGTTTTGTGTACCTGTACCTGTAAACTTAAATAACGAAGTCATCGGCATAGTATTTTAATATGATAGTAATTTATTTACCCAATTGTTTGATGCGGCTAAAAACGATCGAACGAATCAGACAGATGGATCGATTCACGTTTTTAGGTCTTTGTCTTTGACTAATACGATTATCAATTGTCTATCACCTACTTTCCTTTCTTAATGTCATTTGAAATAAACATTGTTATCTAGACAATACGATTCAATTTATCTTTGTATGCAGGTATTCATCAATTTAATCTTGAAATTATTTATACAAAGCTGTCAAAACGTATGATAATGTTTGTCTTGAATGACCGGATTTTAAATGCATGATAAACGGTATTTTTAGCCACTAAGCAGAATTTTTTTATTGTTTTGATAAAATATTTTTATTACAAACACATATTTTTAGACATGCAATATTGCTGATAATAAGGGCTGAGTCATATATTTACAATTATCGTGGCGTAGTTATTTCACATAGAAATTCTTCATTCTTACGGTGAACGGGTTCACATATTACAATAGTCAGCATGATTGAGTCGAGACTAGTCACCTAATGCAGGATAGGCACAAGCCTCTCGATGGAACATCTATGAAACAACTTAATTTTTTCAATAATCAACACATTTTTTAATATTTTACAATAACCATAAAAATTAGTACAGATGCAGTTGTTGATAATATACTGTTACGTCTATACAAAGAGTTTTAATTGAATGAATGTACGTTATTCCGCTTGATTGGTAGGATGTTCGATCAGTTAGTTACATCGTAATCCAGAAGCGTTCTGGTCGGGTAGAGGCGAGGACGTTCGTCTCTTCGTCACGGCCGTTTACGCGTCATCGCCTCAAAGTAGCGAACCGTGTTAGACATTATCTGCAAACACCCTTGTGTGTTGTAATATTTAGTATCGATTTATAAACAAACCACTCACGACTTTTACGATTGGAGTAAACAGTATTAGGGCATGTTCTAGAATTGATATGCATAATCCTGGATGTTAGTTACCAGATTTATTTATTTATTGTCTTGTTCGATTTATTTAAACAGAGTTCACTGTCCAAAGTACATGAGATAAATTCCTTTGTTATATTAAAAACACGATTTAACGATATATCAGTTAAGCATCGACTCCACATCCGTTGAAAATCAAACGTCATAACACGCTTAAGATAGCAGAGATTGATATCAGATATCGAAAAACTTTATCTTTAGGCATACGTTCCACAAAATACTTTGTATACGAGATATTAGAACCCGCGCTCGCAAAATTTTAAGACAGACAAACCACCCACTTAGCTACAGAGAAGAGAGCATTGTTTAAAAAATCTATTTGTTCGACTTAAACCGTGACCCTGTC
>JAOCNA010000005.1:4009770-4023900 GCA_026546675.1 Papilio helenus
AAATCCACAGCGTATTTCATTTTTTTTTACCTTTATTCAGTGATTTTTACTAATCATGTATTTAAATAATGGTCTACTTCAATATTAAAAACACTTACAACTTTCGGAACTTTTTTCGGCCCCAAAAAATTTAACAAAAAAGCATAAGTACGTGAATAGCTATAAAGATATTTGAGAACAATCTGTATTAAATCCAAATAAACAAAAAATTAAAACCGCCCCGAAACTCCGTTTTAATCTTGCTTCCTCATGAACGTTTCATCAATTAGATTAAGGATGTATGGCTTCTTTCAGTAGAAAGGTATTCCAGTGGCCGTAGTATTGAATGGACATCAGTTTGACCTAGTTTGTGTTGAATATTGCGATATTATGCCGAAAAATATTAAGGGCAATAATTACGGTAGTCAGGAAAATATGCCGGTATTTAATTTTTTTTTTATAGAAATATTATTATAATATATATTTGTTATCAAAATATTGTGCGTGTTAAAGTTATGTTTATATAAAATAGAAGTTTTTTTGTTTCATTTGTTTGTTCGATTTTAAGCTTCAAATGTTTTTTTCGTTTACTAAGGAAAAAGATGATAACGACGATCCGATAGATCTGGACGATTTATTGCCAAAGATCGGTGAATTCGGAATATACCAGAAGCTATTGTTGTGGCTGGTGTGTTTGCCCGCTTGCTTGCCGTGCGGCTTTTGCGCTTTCAATCAACTGTTCATGACGGATGTACCAGATCACTGGTGCAGAGTACCGGAACTACAAAATTTCAATCTAACAGAAGAACAACGCAAAATAATGTCTATACCGCGTAAGGTAAAACTATACAATTACTTTTTTCCTGTATAAATATTTTCACAGTCTATTCTAGTATTTTCCTAAGTCAATTTAGTCATAAGCGGAAATGGCAAAAAAAAATTTATTGCAATTTGCAATGAAATTATTTTCATCTAAGCCATAAGTTCTAAGGATTTTTCCATCCTTTACTAATCACTTAATTGAGTTTAATGAAATTGTTTTTAACACAGAATCATAGGTTATTAAAATTCTTAGTATTAAAAGCAGACCTATGCACCCTGTGTATTCGTAAATCGAGACTTTACACGTTATGTTGCAAGATAGTAAATCCACAGAAAATGGTATTACTACATAATATGTCCTTGCGCCTTCACCTTGTTGCAACCTTGTGTATTGACATAGTTTCTTACACATCGCAGTTATCTTTCAAGACAATTTATCTACCTTTTAAAGAAAAATAGTAAAATGTTACTTTGCTTCCATTAATAATTTTAGGAACTCAAAATCTGCAATATTAACTTACAGAAATTATCTAACCTTGTATCTTACATCATTATCAACTTGAAGTTTACTAATGTAACGTTTTCGAAATTTACTTAGATATAATTCCTCAAATAAAACAAAAAACAGATATAGACTACATACACTAGTATACTTAATTTTACCCCATAGCTTCTAATGAAACCGTTGCCTTTTCATATGCGGCTTTCTTTCCAAAATAACGTAAGTCTGCCAACCATGGGAGCTCGGTCTATGAGGCGAAGAATCTTATTGTTTTATTTCTTTTTAGGCAGACGACAACACCACTTTTGAGAAATGTTCTCGTTACTCTGTGAATTGGACCGAAATATTATCTGCAAATAAAAAAATTGAAATCAACACAAGCTGGCCTCTGGAACCGTGTTTTGATGGATACGTGTATGATAAATCCGAAGTAAAATCCTCCATAGTTATTGACGTAAGTTTCAATTTATTAGGCATTTATTTCTATGTCGTTTACATATTTACGTTTTATTTATTTTTTCAGTTCGATTTAGTTTGTGACTTCGACGTTTACCCAACTTTGGGGCTGGTGGCTTTGAATGTTGGAGGTCCCATTGGAGTATACAGTTTTGGAATATTAAACGATCGCATTGGCCGCAAGAAATCCTTTTTTACATGCCTGACTACCCTACTCATTGGCAGTTTAATGACAGCATACGCACATGAGTATTGGTTTTGGGTACTTGCGAGAACAGTCGTGGGATTGACTATACCAGCTGTATACCAAATACCTTTTATAATTTGTAAGCTATATAATTTTTGCGACCAAAATTGAAATATCTTTCTAGGTAGCAGAGTAAAAATAAAAATCTATCATTTTTTAATTATTTCAGCTTTAGAACTGGCCGGACCGAATTATAGATCGTTCGTAACAGTAATGACCTGCATATTTTATACTTTGGGATTAATTTTATTATCTGGTGTAACGTACATGTTACGAGACTGGAGATCCCTTGCGTTAGCTACGTCCGTGCCCTTTTTCTTATATTACTTGTACTGGTTTGTGTTGCCGGAATCACCAAGATGGCTGCTGATGAGAAAACGGTTTGAAGAAGCAAATAAAATTCTGAAATCAATTGCTAGAGTAAATGGTAAAGAGTTGCCTGTTGAGTATACAAATAAAATCCAACGGCAGGTATTAGAGCAAGCTATGAGTGGAGAGAAGGAAGCTGAGACGGCTAGCATGTTTGCTTTGTGTCGAACTCCCAATATGAGACTCAAAACATGTTTGATCACTCTTAATTGGTGCGCCTCAGAAATGGTTTATGTCGGTTTGAGTTACTACGGACCAGCGATAGGCAGCAGTCAATATGTGAGTTTCTTTCTATCATCGGCGGTTGAAATACCGAGCTACCTTGTCTGTTGGGTGCTTATGGATCGAGTTGGACGACGATGGCCATTATGTTTGTCGATGGTTATAAGTGGTATCTTCTGTATTGTCACGGTGCTGCTACCAAATGGTAAATCAAAATTAATCTATTTCTCTATCTGTATAACGTGGCTCATGCACAACATGTTTTGAACGAAGCATAAGTTATCAATCGTTATAAATTATAATTCACAGATGCAGAAACGGAGACTCTCATCCTGTATCTCATATCGAAGTGTTTCATTTCCGCATCATTTCTGATAATATATCCATATGCTGGTGAACTTTATCCAACTGAACTGAGAGGCGTTGGGATCGGGACGTCCGCCTACATTGGGGGACTAGGCTTAATCATTATACCTTTTATCAATTATTTAGTAAGTATTTTTTCATCATGTATATAAACTTACTTTGTGTTGGATATACAGTCTTTAGTAATTAAACTTCGCATTATTAAATGTTATTAGCATAGTGAATTCGTTTTCCCAGGGATCCAGTAACCTAGTATTGCCTTTAGTAGTAATGGGAGCAGTGTCGGTGGTAGGGGGGTTAACGGCACTACGGTTACCAGAAACACTGCATACATCATTACCTCAGACAGCAGAAGAGGGTGAGGAATTTGGAAAAGACTGGACTTATGCGGACTGCTTTAAATGTGGTGGCCAAAGGTTAAGATTATCTATATCTATACTAATATTATAAAGAGGAAAAATTTGTATTTTTGTAAGTATTTAAATAATTCAAAAACTATTGGACCGATTTGAAAAATTCTTTAAACATTAAAAAACTACGTTATTAGTGAGTTACATAGGCTTTGCTTTTTATTGTTTTTTTAATTTCACGCATGCGAAATCGAGAGTAACAGCTACACAGTACATTAATATTTTATTTTAAGGGCGTAACTTAGTAATGGCTTGCGAACTTGCTTGTGATTAGATATATACACAATTATTCTCTTACACCTGCTATGATACACAAATTCAAGAAATTAACCATCCATTATCATACTTGTATAATGACATTATAGAGAACAAATAAATAATATAAAAACATCCTCTTTAAACAGACCGGTAGCGGAGGCAGAATCTTATGAAAATCTGGACCAATTAGAACTTACACAACCTCCTACTGAGATGGATGATGAGCTGTCGGAAATGCCTAATTTTAGAAGAAGTTCCATGCGTAAGCTCGTCCGACAAGCAAGCATTGTTGAAACGCAACGAGACTTAGATGGAAATATGAAAATGACGTACTGGTTTTAGTTATTTAAAAATTTACAAGATCACTTTATATAGTGTGTTTAGCACTGCTAAGCTAACAAATGAAACCAGTGTTTCAATTTCAGTAATATTATTTGGAGCCACGAGCCGCCTTGTAGTAAAAGCGTAATTGTGTAACCGTCCCTCCGTCTGTTTACTCTTTGCCTCCACCTAACCTGTCACGATGTAACTTTTCTGTCAATGTCAAACTGTCAATTATTGGCCAAGTATACAAAAGTATTCTTTCCTTTACTTTTTTCATATAGTCTTAAATATTGATAAGTTTATCAATTAAAAGGATATTAGATTATAGAACATCATGTGGTACTTAAGAAAAATGTATTTTTTATGCATCCTTTTGGTATGGACAGTTCTAGTAACGGGTCATTCGCATTCGCACTCACACTCCAGTGGAAACGAACCTCCGGCGTTCAAATACTCGGCAAGTGCTAACCAAAAAAATGTGAATCAAGATAAAGTTCCGGAAATCGACTATGATTTATATATAAGAGCATTAGGTTCTACTATTTTTATAAGTATAGTTCCTTTCTTTATTTTATTCTTTATTCCAATTGACGGGAGTGTTGAGAAACAGCCGCTCCTAAAGATACTGCTGTCCTTTGCCTCTGGAGGACTTCTTGGCGATGCGTTTTTGCACTTGATTCCACATGCTCTTACATCACATGATGATGGACATGCTCATGGACACGGCCATAGTCATGGTCACCATGAAGAAGGCCAACATGAACCTCATGATATGACAGTTGGTCTTGGAGTTCTCGGTGGTATTATAACATTCCTTGTTGTTGAAAAAACAGTGCGTTTGTTCAGTGGAGGCCATGGACATTCTCATAGCACAGACAAGAAAAAAGATGACAACAAATCAAAGAAATCAAATAAATCTAAAAAGGAGGAAATCAAGATTGCAGGGTATCTTAACCTAGCTGCTGATTTTACCCACAATTTTACAGATGGATTGGCAATCGGAGCTTCCTTTATAGCTGGACAAAGCATAGGTTACATTACAACCATTACTATATTGTTACATGAAATTCCACATGAGATTGGGGACTTTGCAATCCTTGTACAATCAGGATGTTCTCGAAGAAAAGCTATGATGTTACAATTGTTGACAGCTTTTGGAGCAATATCTGGTACAGTGATATCTATCTATCTTCAGGGCTCCAGTGATGGTCTTGTATCATCACTTATTTTACCATTCACTGCTGGAGGTTTTATATATATTGCAACTGTATCTGTTATACCAGAATTGTTGGAAGGTTCAAATAACAAATTTTCACAATCAGTTAAAGAGATAATGGCTCTTCTTGCTGGTGTATACATGATGGTTTTAATAGCCCAGTATGAATAGCTGAATGTGTAAATACAAATAATTTTTATTTGTAAACTTATTTCTTACATAAATCATCACAAAATTTCGATTTTTTATTGTTATAAATTAAGGAAATATTTTTTTGAATTAAACAATTTTAGAACTAAATGTTTGTTTTAATTTGAAATACTAGTATGTTTTTATTAACTCCTTCCTATTTTAATCTAGCTTCAAGATGTGCACAGCAGGTTTTAGCTATCACAAATGAGAGTAATAAGCTATTGCTTGTGGCGATACAATTTTAGATGTTCTTAACTAAATTTAGAACATACCAAATACCAGAATATTATACCAGACTTATTTCACCTGGTTAGTTTTATGTCTATAGGGACTTTTAGGGACAAAATAATTTAAAAAATTATCATCCATAATCGTAGTTACAGTAGTGTGTCCGCTGCAGATTTCATTTCTTAAATACATTTTCTATTTAAAACTAAAAAAATAAACTGCCAACATTATTATAATTAAGTGCATTGTACCCCAGCGAGACACCACTGTATTATTTGAATACATTGAAAACCGTAGGTATATGATCCGAGCTCCGTGCGACAAAACAAAGGTTCAAGAATCTCAAAGTTATGCTAATTGTCTACCGACGAAAAACATGAGACGAGTTTGAATGTTTACGTTTTCGATCTGAATTAAGTCTCTACAAATAAACCTATAAAACTGCGCACTAAAGGACATTTAAAGTTCTACGTAGGACGGTTTTCGGTAGTATATGTAATTAATGTTCTGGTTTTCCCCAAACGTAAGGAAAATAATTTACGTCATTTAAATATCATGTTTGTTTTGAAGTAGATAATCACGAATGATTTTTGTTTTCCCTGCATATGTCGTCAATAATAATTAGTTGGTAATGAATATCACTACATTTCCCTACTTATTATTTAGTAAAACGTGAAAGTTTGTGCAGGAAATATCAATTTTATATTACTAACCAATATGACACACAGGGCGTTTACTTACGGCGCCTTTATAAGAAAGTATATAGTATTTTTTATAGTTCAAACATTAATGCTACGTTACCTCAATAAATTAACCCTTTTAGACACATTTCACTACATCAAACTGTTATGGAAAACATTACTGATTCGTGTCAGAATTAGCCATCGTTGGCATAAAGGCAGCATGATCATCTGCCAAAGGTGGATCAATACTCAGGAAAGTGCAGTTAGTACAGGGATGTAAACACAGTTTCCATTCGGCTTCAGTTCTGTTTATAGCACAAAGGTTTCTGATCCATTTGGAGATTGTTTCTAGTACTCGAAGAAACAGACTAAAAGCACTTCAGTGTTGAGGAAATTGCAATAAGTATAGATGAGTTCATTTTATTCGGAATATTATAGTACGTTATATCTTAGGCTTATTTTAGACGCAAATCGCGCGAGCGTATGATTGTAGCAACGCAACATGCTATCGAATATAAATTATAATTTTGTTTACTTAGTGCCTTACTGTTTTGCTCAGAATACTATCGAACAAAATATGCAATAGTTACAATTATTGCAAAATGTAAACACAAGCTTCCGTTATGTTTTGCAGGCAAAGACTTTGTGTAACATATTTTACACCACGTGTAGATTGACTATTTTACTAGGCATTACAAGTTTTAATTCAAATTAATTAACATAAACACAGTTACTTCAATTAAACATTCAAACATCAGTTGAGCGATGAATTTATTAAAAACCTGACTTGTTTTCTAAACATTCTGTTATTGAAAGTAATTGCGCATAAGTTTATGCCCACAAGAAGTTTTCGGTCAATGTTCTTATGTCCCCTGTATAATTTTAACAGCGCAAAGGTTATGTGTAGATGAAAGACGTCACATGTTTTAATAGATACTGCGATTTAAATTGTTTACCATACGTCATTAATCACTTGTTTTGAATGTACAAAGGAAAGACGTCACTGGCATGAGATATTCCAGCCCCAAGTTGTTTTCAAAAATAGATTGAATCGTTTAAATTACCAATAATGTTTATTCGTTGTAAGGCCTGGTACGACAGCGACGCCGGTCGACAGTATGACATTGTACTCTCACATAAATTAGCGCAATGTAATTTACATAGACCGGCGTCGTCACTCATGTGCCGGGCGGGCCAACGACCGCACCGCCAAGTGGTCACCCCAATGGCATCCGACAAGTCTAGCATCAAATCACTGACCCCAGATTCGAACATTTATGTTTATATTGATTTGAATGAATGAACAAGACGGAAATTGCAAAGTTAATTTTTTTTTTGTGGTTCTCAAAGTGGAATCTAAAAGCACAATGTTTTTCGAAACACATTACATATTAAACGAAATGACGACATCGATCGAAAGAACTGCCACGTGTACTATACACGTGATATATTTTTTTATTCGTAAATTCTTAATTTAAAGAGTTTCCTTCTGGTTACTTTTTCCGGGTGGTTTTTAACATTATTGATAAGAATTGCGGGTAGCTTCGATGTTATTGTCCTAAAAACGATATAAATAACGAGTGTTGCGTCGCTAAATGCAAATGACGCGATAGGTTGGCAGCGCGCCGCGTCCGGTCGGGGAATCCGTCTCGTCTTGGACAACCCAATGCCGCTCCCATCGCCCTCTACCTTGAAAAAATCTTAATCATATCTAAAAATAAAAGATTCAACATAGACATCTTACATTACAAACAAACGTTGATTTAGAACACAAATTATGAATAGACGGGAAGCCAAGCACTTATCTCCCATGAAAAATTTACAATTAAAAAAGCATTTTTCATATGAATTGTTAGATAATTCGGTAATTAGTATTAAGAAAAGTCGGTCATAAAGAATGCGTTGTTCAAGCAACAGGTTCGTTCCTACTGCGCAGTACCGTTTAGATAAGCGGTCAATGTAGGATACTCGGCGCTCACTCGTAATCGGCCAGTAAATAGGCCGCCGTCTGCCACATTTATATCTACGATTATATTGTAATTAGTAGATTTATATATCATATTCACAATCGCTGTAAGTTGAAATTTGCATAAAAATAATTGCAAAAAATTAAACCTTGAATAAATAGACCAAGGGGCTATCTTGTTTGAAGTTGGTCATGCGAGTGATAAAATAGTTGTTTTGTCTAGGATGCAGTGGCTACTTAATTTGATAATGATATATAAACAAATAACACTATTAAAATAATGCAAAAACGTGGTATTCTGACATTCGCAATACTTACTAGATTTATCAAGTAACGTTATAAAATAATTTAATAACATAAGGTGAAACTTATATAGTGTAAAATAGCTACATAATTAGAAAATCTTTTAGTTTCCGTTTGTTTACTTCCTCTATCCAGTCTATGGAAACAAACATATCTAAAAAGCATAAGCCATTGGAACATAGTTTTAAGAACAATAATCTACTCTGAAGCAAGTAAACCTATTATATCATAAAATAAATAACATTTATTATCCATAGGTACTATAAATAACCCATTCACGATTGTGTTAATTCTAATAAGGATTTCCGTAATTTAAGATGAAGTACTAGTAGTACACGAATTATAATAACTAGACTTTCCTTGGTATTTAGTATCGGATCATAAAAAGTAACGATTAAATTTTTATTGTATTTGATCCTTTGGCTTTGAGTAATCTCACAAATTTTTGTGATAACAGAGATAACGTCCAGAAAGGCACGTGTCAAATAAAAACACTGTTCAAAATATTTTTAGTAATAATAGAAATAAAATTCTTAATAGATAAAAGAGCTTTATCAGTCTCGACAACCTTAAAATGTTGATAGGCAAATAATTGAGTCATTCGTTATCGGAGATTATAGTTTGAAATAAAAAGCACAAAATTTAAAAGTGAAACAACACAATAAAGCTTAGTAGGTAGAGCTTTTCAACAATGGACATAATTCAAAGAATTGGAACAGTATCACTCGATTGATTACCTTGAATTAGAACTACTGGAGTAAGCTTCATGTTTTTTTATATGTTTTTCAATGCTTTACAAGCCAGAATAATAAAAAACGGACAATGTCATTTAAATTCGCTGTTTCTGAACGTGATGTAGATTTTCGAAGTTTGAATCTATTGTACTCAGTCGTAATTTACATAGTTTTATTGGAGAATAGACGTTTAACAGCTTCCTTTAAGCGTAGACAAAGATCTGTGAATATCAGGAGCAGTATTCGTGTCTCGTAAAAGTATTCGAAGGCATCGATGCGGACGTGCCAAGAAAACGTTATTTTTCCGGTTTAATATGAACTCGTTTTAGCATGTTCATTAGGGCACCTCGTTGTAACCAACACACATCGAAGACTAATTTTGGCACTGATAGATCAATGACCTTATACTTAATAATATAGAAAACGGCAGCTGCACGTCCACTTTAGTATTACCTTGATAATAATTCAATGTTACTTGCAAACTGAAGTTGATTCTCAGCTATTAACGTTCGTATTGTTGTTAAATATAACATCTGTCTACATGGTATATATCTACATATCTAGGTATGAAAACCTTTTTGTTTTCATTTTAATCGTTTTCTGATTATATTTCCTGATTTTGAGATGATCAAAGGCCTCTTTGTTATTATTTCGAGAATCGAATTTTTACAATAAATTCGTTTTATCAATAACAAACAGTACCTACAGATTAAAAGCCGCATTGAGACCTAAGAACTAAAATATTATCAATTCATTTGGAAGTTTATTGTACAAATATTTGAAATTGCGTTACTCACGAGCCAGTCACCATGATAGGTTAAAGGGACGGAAAACTTTACACGTTAAGAGTAAACAATTTGGCCAGTTATCCACCTCCGCAAATATCGTGTTAAGCTGTGCAACGCGTGCTCCTTGACACACTTGGACTAAGCATTGTGATGGTGGAGTCAATACCAGCCGCTTGAAGCCGCTCCGAGCCGCTGATGCTCAACTTTCACCAAAACACAACGTCACAACACGTGATATTGCGGACACGCTAGTTTCCCTTTTGTTTAAAACACCCCGCCTTCCTTACTCGCTGTTGATATTGGTTTTATTATACAGTTGTTATTTAATTTTGTATAAGACTACCTGTTGCTCGCCACTTCGCCCAAGTGTAATTATTAAATTATAAAAAATATAGCGTATGTTACTGATAACGTAGCTTTTTAATGGGACTTTTAGGAACGCATTTTTGAAATGGACATAGTAGTTTTTGAGTTATTACAATACATACGAAAATACAAAATTATAAATTTTTCCTGTTAATAATATTAGTAAGGACTAGTTCAGCCTGCTTCGGCTGCATATCGAAAATACCTCGAGTAATAAAAATATAAAATTGCATATCGGAAGCAAAAAGTTTTATTGTTAATTTTAGTTATAGGGTACATCCTTGGTTTACTGACATTGATTTGTATGTATTTAAATATTGTTTCTGTCCGAAGCAATAAATGAATTAAACAACGTGGGCATTTGATTCTGCATAAGGAAAAGGGGACTGCTTTAATGTTATTAAAACTATGTAAGTGTCTGGGGAAACGGAAATTCTGCATTATGAATAATGTTGCAATTTGTTAAAGCAAAACTCAGACCTTATTTTGTTACAAAAAACAGAGTTTTATATGTTTGCGCTGGAGTCATCTTAGTCACAGTTTAATAAAATTACATCATACTAAGACGGTAATCCTCGATTAATTGAAACCATTGAAATAACCGTTACGTCGATTTTTTTTTAAATATTACTTAAACCTTCGATATATAAAATGTATGTTAGATTCTTAAGTGTAATTCAAAGTAAACTAATAATAAGCGTCAATAGTCTAGTGGTCGAGGGTTCGAATCCCACCATTCGACTATTGTCGTAAACCATATCCTAGCACAAGCCTAGAGCTTAATTGGAATGGTTAAAGGAAATATTAGTAAATTAACAAAAAATCTACTAATATTATTATTAAAAAAAAATATAGGTCGTTATCACTACGTACTTTAGAATAAACAAGGATTGTTTCTTCTCTTAGACTGTGAGTTTCGACTGCTGTACCACTTGTATTGACAAATATTGTCATTCCTTACATTCTCCTTGAACTATGTAGACAACAATATCTGTCAATACAAGTTTCACGACAGTCGAAATCCCTTTATAAGAACAAAGAGGAATAGTAGACGTCAGCAAAAGATGGTGTTACAGCTGATATTTTAGTTCCGTTCAATAGTTATCGCCAGCCGTGGCCTACTGACCGTATTCAAGAGTGGAACGTCAGAAGTAGAATGTTTAATGTTGTAGGAAACGTGCCGTGTCTTGCGTAAACGTCACAAAGACTCGTTTTGTATATGACTTATTCATATTTAAGGTACATTATTTCGTAAAAATATATTAACTTAATTAACAAGAATTTAATTATGTTGGACTTGCAACGAAACATTTGACTCTATCGATAGATTTGAATCAAATAATGTATTAAGCCTTTTTAATCAGATTATATCATACTAACTGTTGCTCGCGACTTCGCCCTCATGAAATTAAAAATATAACCTATGATACTGATAACGTAGCTTATTTAATAGAGAAAAAAAAATTTGATATCAGCCCAGTAGTTTTTGAGTTATTTCAATGCATACAAAAATACAATTCTTTTCTCCTTATAATATTAGAAATAAGAATGAACATCGTGTCACTGGAGTAAAATATTAACTAATCATTTGACAAACGTAAATTCATTATGACTCGCTAACTAAAAATCAAACCCAGGATTGTTTATCATTATTATCATAAAAAATGTAAAACATCATATGATGTAATGCTAAAAAAACATACTATTTTGCTTAATTTTGTTTACGACGATGTGTTTTTGATAATCTCGATTATAGATATCGCAGACATTAACACGGATAGGCTGACCTTGTACTTAGTGCAATAGAAACAAAAACAATACTTAATTTGCAAGTCGATATCGAAGTTACATATAGCATATAACTCTTGAAAAGTCTTACTCATCAACCATCTAATTATATAAGGTCACAAAAATCTCAATGTTTTGTATTGTGACTGCTTACTCCTTAATTTATTACTTATTTATTTGTTAACTGTTTTCTCGATAGTTATATCAATTTGTCCATTTTACAACGTAGTTTACATCTTTATCAGTGCAATGGTCAGAAGGCAGTCGGAAATATAAGCAATGTAACGCATTTAAGTTGGACAACATGGCGGCCGATAAGATGTGCTCCTTAGTGCGTCGGTAGCGTACGCGTTACCGTTTGCCGATGCGTTCTGACATCGATACGAAGGTTATCGCCGGTGTCAGCGACCAGCCACCGCCGCCCACGCACACATGTCTATGTTTACATACTCACACACATGCACACTATCATCGTAAGACGCGAGCTTGCTCTCAATGACCGTATCTTGACGCAGGCGTGATACGCTCTTGTTTATACACCGTTTTATTTTTATTTTTGTTTTGATACCTATGGATTGAATTATTATTGATGTAGAATCTCTACGATTTACTTGTATTATAAGAAAAAAAGAATTCCCTCCATAAAACCTTAAAATATTATGTTTAAAATTTTCAAATAGTATCTTTATCAATATTTTCCTTTATACACAATATAGTTTAAATTTTCTTACGATTACATTTAAATTTGTAAAAATCGAACGATAAAAATTGCAAACTTAAATATCTTTGTTAAGTCCTCAATATGCTTTGTAACACGTCATTCGGAAACATACGTGTTCAATGGCGCGTCCTCCAAAATCAGTATTCTTGATGTCGGAGAAGTATCACGTAGGTGGGGCTTTATTCAGTTATACGGCAATCTACTTTCAACGAAAACAAATTGTGAAAAATCGATGAAGACGTCTCAGTACGTTTATTTATGTTGTGCTCGATTGTACAAAGGGCATTGGCCGTCCTTCCTACCCATTATCGCGCAGCTATCCTGAGCACAACACTCGTATAATGTACACACGAGTGCGTCAAGACTGTGCACAAAGATAAAGCTTTTGTTCTCTATTTAGTAGGCACGGCGTACTTACCGGTACTCATTTGTTTAATGTTTACTACATTTTAACTATTCTTAATTACACCAAAATTATCATTAACTAATTGTACATTATTTCATTGTAATTTGTTAATTGCAAGTTACGCGGAATTATAGTTTGATTTGTTAAATGGTAGAATAATATTTTCCATAAAATAATATTAATATTGAATTCCATTTTCAAATGAGTAAAATTTGATACTAAAAAATTAGAAAAAAAAGTTTGGCAATAGAAGTTATATTTAAAACGCTTTAAATAAATAAAATAAAAACAATAACAATTTGTACATAGGCGTAGTTCCGTCGCACCGTTTCGCTTACAGGGTGTAATGTTTGTCAGCTAGCGTGCGGGCAGATCAGCTGATTCATGTAAACAAAGCGTTAGACCCACATTTAGACTTGGCCGCACACCGAAATAATATTTCCTGGACGTTTCCTGTACAATACGGGTTGTATTTTTTTTCTCGCTTTGTCTCGTCATATCTCTCAGAAAGTAGTTTTTATTATTGTTTAGAAAAATGAGAATAGGCCGGTCGATCGACATGTCCCGTTAACGAACGCGCGCTACCTACGTGACGTATAAAGCGTGGGCCGCCCCGCCGGCGCGCCATTGCCACGGCGCCCGCGCGCGCGACTGCACGTACTTGCCGCTCCCAGCTCCGCGCTCGCTATCTCGACTCTATGTGTATACAAGCTTACCAAGAAACATGCATTTTTGTATTCAATGGCATGATTGGTTTTACCAAGAGACCGGCGCGCCCCTGGAC
>JAOCNA010000005.1:4169224-4185297 GCA_026546675.1 Papilio helenus
TAAAATCGGCCCAGTAGTTTTTGAGTTATTTCAATACATACAAAAATATAAATCTTTCCTCTTTATAATATTAGTATTGCTGAAAACGGTACCGTATGCATCAAATTTATTCTTTTAATTATAACATTTAATGATGAAAAATATGTAGCTAGTTGTACGTAACAGTTTTCCTTTACAAAAACATTCACACGATACGAGCTCTACGAGTAGCGGTGTCCACGGACGGTCGGCTTTCATTCATTCGTTTTAAAATATTGTGTAATACTAACTGTTACTTTTTAAAGCATTTAATCTTATATTTATAATGTATATTTCAGATCTATTTTAAAAGAATATCAGTTTTACTACTAGTAATAGAATATACCATCAAAATCATTGTTTAAAGAATTCACATTGCTCAATTCTTACATAAATTTATCTAATGTTTAATCATTGAACATGAAGTACTTAAATCGGTAGAGATACGGCATTATTACAACTAATTACACTCAATTATGACTAATTAAGTCTTTTGTTGAACGTTCATTACTCTATGATTATTTTTTATCTGTTCCCTCGAGAGGGACGCAAGCTGCTAGTTTCACACAAGAGCAGAACAGTGAAGACTGCAGTATTGCTATTGTTCTGTCGGCATTGTGCGTACAATAGCAATACTGCACTATTCTATTGTACTGTCTTACTGTTCTGCCCTTGTGTGAAACTAGCATTAGGCAAAATTAAACAGTTATCTTTCATAGTTTATTTATAGCCAGAGAAGCAAGCATACGGGTTTTATAACTAAAATGTACCAGCTGTTTCAACTGATTGAAGCGGCCATTGTCAACTCATTCCCTCAATTAAATAGTTTTTTTATGTATTAACTATCAACAATTATGTAACAATTGCTTTCATCTCTTCATTGATCGATATCTGAGTTGTGAATGCTAGACGAACGTGGGAAATTAAATAACAGTGTTTTTATTCATCGTTATCTATCTGGTGTCCGCTAAATATGCTCAATTTTAACTGACAGTTTTAACTGAACAGTTGATCTGAACGTCTGTAGCGGGTTTTATACATCTTAATTTACCTCAATAACATTTAATAGATGCACCTATATTGTATTTCTGTATAAAAAACAAAATTAAAGGGTCATCGTCTATTGTGAAATACGTCACATTCAACCTGTTTAAGTTATATTATCTTTTAAAACACATGTCTTTTTTGGTATACGAGATTGATATGTTAAAGTGTAAAAAGTGTACCACATGTCCATATCGAGTTTCGCGGTTACGATGACATTAATATGCGGCCTGCACGTTGCGATGCAGCGGACCAGCCGCGGATACAACTCGATGTCTACACGAGTTTATAACACACGAATACTAACTGCGAATTGCAGTTAATTTGAATTTAATTTGAATTAAATAACAGCTCCGCACGGTTAGTATGTATACCGACGTTTTTGTTATACGTCGGACAAGGGATATGATTAAAATGTTTCCAATGTGACTTTCTGTAGTCTAAGTGATTGGAATAATTTTAATATGTGGAGTTGGATTCAATATAAATTCTTCCATAGAGTAATAAGTACAGTTGTTTTATATTTCATTGTTGCATATTACGTCTTCTCTTCATTAGTGTTATAATATTCTACTTAATTAACTGAAAGAATCAGTATATTGGATCAAATAAAAATCTCTTTTAACATTTTAAATTAATTATCCAGTTTATCGCGATTAGATAAACAACTTCGTTATAAAATGTGGTTATGAATTCAAAAAGATACCGGTCAGTGCTAAATTAAGTGTTCGCGAAAAACAAAATGGCGTATCACGGAGCAGACGCGTGTAAGCGACGTTGTTTACATTGCTACGTCTATGTTCGGTGCACGCAATTCGCATCGTTCGAAAGTTGCCAATTGATGACACACGGCCGTCTGTACTTTTTGACTATAGATAAATGGACTAGACAAAGGTGCTGTTCCACGAAACTTCTGCCATATGTCGCGCAAAAATAACTCTCATAACGCATAACGTGTTGACATTTTATGAAATTGTAACGTATTATGAAATAGATCTGAATTAAAAATCACAAAACGGGATTGAGAGTAAGGAAGTAGCAAACCTATTATTCGTATTTAGTTGACAGAGAAGAATACGAGTGCTTGACAGATCCTGTCTCTTAAAAGTCAATGCCTGAAGTCGGCAGATCGATGACTTCTGTGTTCACGAGAATACCGAGAATATACTTTCGTACACGTGTCAGTGTGTTAATAAGCTTACGGAGATTAGTGGCCATAAAATTAATGATGACGAGGACGAGCTGCCTGACGCCAGTTATATTGATTTTACTACGACTACGTGACAACGATGTATCACTTTTATACCAAACAACATCGATCAAACGTATTCTATATGTTTAAATATGCAAAAAACGAAGCTTTAAATCTTATATTAGTCGTAAAAAGCAAATTAAGAAACATGATTCTACGATAAATAAATCACTTCAGTGCCTGTAGCGTCAATATATAGTCAAATATATCTCCTAATTAAAATAAACTAAAAAATACTGCTTCAAGTCTTCATTAATGAACAACTATTATTCCAATATGATATTATAAAGTTTAATGTCCACATATGCAATGCAATATTGCCATAGGTAAATATTTCCGGGTGGTGCGTAGTACAGCCCTATTTGCGGTAAGTGTTCGCCACGTGCGGCATGCGGGACACGCGCGTCCATGTGCCGTATACGGCCACGGTTCCGGCGTATCGCCTCCGGGGCCCGGCTTTAGACTGATGACCGCAAAGTAACGGAACACCACTAGAGGCCCTGCGCACACGCACATCCTCACTTCAACCATTCATAAGGGCCGTTATATCTATAACGAAAGAAACGAAAGAAATCTTTCTTAAAGATTTCTTAAAGTAGTGCGTTCAGGGTGCGAAAGTTTCGGATGTAATGTCAATTGCTTGGAGACAAATGCCTTGTCATGTTATATCTCGTCTCGTTTTAAGTCTAAAATATATGTCGAGATGATTATAACAGATTACTTCAGCGGCGCAATGTTCGACTGATACTCGTAAAACACATTACATACAATTTATTTTGTGTTGCATACTACCGTAGTACAAATCCTAATTTACCTTATTTGATACTTTAGGGAGTTAGCGCTAATCCCAGATTCAGAAAAGTTCGTTGAATAAAAACACATAGGCTCGCAAACCCACACGAGTATCTATCTATAAGTAAATGCTAGTTTGAACCAGATTTCGGTCAAAATAATGGCACTGTTTCACCGTACTCCGTGGGAGCGGTGGCACGTTTAGAATGCACACTGGAGTAAACCTAGTGCCGTTAAATGCACAGTTCGTAGTACGACTTGTGGAGTGGACGTAGCTGTAACAGCTTTCTATAAAACATACGCGCTCTACGGGCCATTTGAATCCGAATGTCGGCCAAGAATGCAAGAAACATGCACAGAATAACTAAATAAAAAGAAAAAATGTCAAACTTTGCATGTTTAAAAAAATATGCAGTTTATTTGCCTTTCGCGACGGTTTGTAACAATTATGATTGTTTGCGAAATGTAAGCAAATAACTATAAAATATGAGCTTAACTCTTTCCACAAACCTAAATACAATGGTGCGTACTGAAATGACGACCGAGTCTCTTCGTCTTTGTCAGGACAATGCAAATAAAAAAAAATCAAAGGCAACATCTGGCATAAAATAAAGCTGGAAAGGATCATACCCGCGCATCGTCCAACCCGATCTTTTTTTAAATGATATTTTTACTCTGGCCAAAAACCCCGTTTTGAATTCTACTTTGCATTGTCAATAGTTTTGTTATTTGAATTTACTTATTCAAATCATTAACACGAATACTCTGAATAAAAAATTGTTCTTTTTTAAAAGACCGTTGATCTTTCCACGAAAATCAAATAGGAAAAAACAGCATAACAAAAATCGTATTCGTCAGAAGTGAGGTCGAAGTCTATTTATAAAAAATCAACAACAACAAAAGACGGGTCGCGTTGCATACGTCAAAGCACCTGCCTTATGTCTGCCCACACGAAAGCAGACTGACAAAAACTTTGTGCGATCTTACGAGTTGCGATTCTCCGACACGCTCCGATTCGAACAGGAAACAAACGTAATAAACTTTCATTACGCCTAAGATAATTAACAACTGCATAATAACCGTTATTTAATTCCCGGAAACGAAAACTTGTAATACTTTCATATAAAAAAGTTACTAAATGATTTGTGGTTACGGATAATTTAAAACTAATTATTTTTTATTAATTAAAACGCAATAATATATTACGGTAAAATACTATTACTGTATCAATTACGACAGAGAAGTAGATTTTAATGTTTATTAAATCGTTAAATAATCAACAGTAATAATATTCCATTTCATATTTACGAAAACATAAAAAAACCTACTATGTTTCATACATTCAAGTCATAAGTCTCGCGAAAATAGAAATAATGTCATCGTAATATAATTTCCACAAACCTCACACAGAGCCTTTTACTGAGAATCGTAAAGGAACAACACGTTCTGAGACCTCCATTTGATTTATACGTCTTGCATTAACATGCTCGTTGAGAAAAAATTAATGGATGTTTTAGAAGAAAAAATACCGACCCGAGACGCGTGTACCTTACAATCGAGTCTTACATTATTTGCGGCTATACAAAAAACAGATTTAAAAGGAACACACCTGCTGAGCGTAATACAATCGTATAACTAGTACATTCTCAACTTTATATCGTACAGCGAATACGTGAATGTGAAGACTTGTTTACCACTTTAATAGGATTCGTGGTGGAATTTAAAGTCGTTCAGGAATACAAATTAAATAAATTAAGCAATAACAATACCATATGTCGGTAATAAACTTCATGAAATGTATAAATGAAAGACTATCAAAAACAAATGTCAACAAAAAGTATTAAATGCGCATATTTTAAGCGTACATCAAGAAAAGATATTTACAAGCTATGGATGTTAGTAAATATGTCAGTTATTGACCAGTAGCAAAAAATGTCGTATCGTAAAATGAACGCTGTCTTCTTTCAATCCTTCGCACTGCGGATTACAAATTACAAAGACCCACATTGCTTTAATCGTGCAACAGTTTGCTTCGTGTTATTCGAAATGACCTTAACTGAAAGGAAGAGTCTGACTAAAATGTAACCACGTTATCTCCAAAGCCAACATTCTATCGTTGAGATGACGTCAGCATATAGTTTGCAATATGCAGGTGGCACGTGATAACGATGGTGCAAAGCAAACACTTTGAATATTTATCTAGCACACAGTAAAAATGAAGGAATACATTGTAAAAATCTTACTGATGCTAAATGACAAAGTTTAGTGAGTAATAGAATTGACACATTGTGAGTAGTGGAACTCTAGAACTCACTGTAATCAGAATGCACTGACAGATGTATTAAATATTGTATCTTACATTCTGTTTAATAAAAGAGAGACTACAACCGTTGCAACTGAAACTCATAGACATTGTCCATGTTTTAGTTCTATCCGTGACTCGGCAGTATTTAAAAAAAGACTTAAACTTTGCTGAGAACATTTTGCGTGCGAATCATAAAATAAAATGAAGGTTTACGTTTTAAATTACACATAATGATAGGATGCTACACGAATACGGCAGTGTTTCCGAGAAACAATAAACCATTATGATTTCCTAATAATCGTAAACCGAAAATTAATATAAAACAATATTTCAATAAGTTTTTTTGGCTATTCTTAAGATGAACAAGATTCTGTTCTCAAAACACAAATGTTAAATGTTAGCTTAGTATTAGTGAACTTTTAGAAGTTAAAGCAACGTTAAATCAATTAATTAATCTCACTGACTATTCTCTAAAATAACGCTCATTACTCTATCGCTGACGTAATCGTCTAGACTAGACTTTTTTCTCAATAAGTTTTGTATAAGTGTTTTGGCCAATGAAAACTCACGGCTATCACTATGTTTACGTCTAGTTGAGTTTACGTAGTAACTGTTGAGTACAGAGTGGAGACGGCGAGTCGAGGCGAGGGCGCGGCGACGTCGGAGGCTGGTCGCTGGTCACTGTCCGCATTCCGCTCATTGAAAGTAACGCGGCATCCGGCTGCGAAAAATTACCATCTCTCTTGCTTGCGCTATCAAACTATCGCTACTTATTGATACGTAATAGTTCATTGTACTATTTTAAATCATCTGTTTACAGTTTAAGTATAAGTAAGTAAGTAGCCACTGCTTTAACATCTGTTACCAAAAAATATCTTGGTTTTGTACAACACAAATTACAAGTGTTTCATGAAAGCTGAAGAAAGAATTTTAATTTAAAATCACAAATTTTATCACACCATTCGCCGTGGCTCGAATTGATGAGGCTTCGGTAACGAAATTCGGCGACACTATAGTTTTTAACAAAACACCAAATCTGAAATTCAAAGGGCAAAAGATCGGTGAAAAGTAACACATTTTGTATTCAACCTTGAAACGTTGGTTTTCGCGTCACATGTGTACACACGTAAAATATAACCCGTTATCATATAATTTACATATTTATTTAAATAAAAATGGGATTTTTATAGACAATGTTTTGCAGTTGTCTAAATAAACATAACTCTGCTTTTTATAAAAATAGATAAACAATGATCGATCATAACAAATTTGAGGAGTATTACAGATTAAATTTTAGTAGGTTTATGTAAGAAACAGGGGACATAAGGAAAAGCTAGGGTTGAAATTGCTTTATTTATTCTAAAACCGTACAATCTGTTATATCTGTGCATACCATATCGGCAGACAAGAGATATTTGCATACTGCCCGTTTGTATTTGCTAAAGGCGTCTAGCATAGGACGCTTGACGAAATTCGCAATGCTAATAATACAATGGCCAGACGCACCTCGTGCTACCGTCGCGTCTGTCTGCAGAATAACAAGGAATAATCGCCCTTATGCTGAAGGATTAAACGTTAATTTCGTTTATAATTAAACAATGCCATATGAAAATAATGACGCACACATATGCAATTCGTAAAGCGTCTAAAGACGCAAGGTAAGTTAGTGTGGATCGTGGGCGATTGTAAATACGAGATTCGCGTGCTAAAATACGCGGCCTCCACGGAGGCTACAGGCGTGCGGCCTACGGGCGTACGCGGATAACTTTCGACAGTCATTGAATGGAGGGTTCGATGACCGTGCGCCGAAACGTCGTTCGCATTTGCATGTGTCAATGACACGAGCGCTGCACGCTCACCGCCGCCGCCGCGGCCTATACTTTTCCTTTCAGCCGTGTCTCGCCGTTTCACTAAGAAACATTTCGGTCTGACCTCGTGACACTGAATCGGTGCGTTTTTTTACACCGTCGCTTGTGAAATCGTTTGTCCTTCTTATTAACGACCGTCTGGAATTGGTTATTGGTGATTTATAGCTTTTAATGTCAGACTTGATATTACAGTTATTTTTTACTGCGTGTTAAAACATTAAGATCACGATCCTTCATGTCTTGCCAAGTTTCAGGTGCATGGTAGGTGTGGTTTTAATAAATATGTCTACGATTATAGACTAGGGTTAAAAGAAATTAACCATAAGCCTTAAATTCAAAGTGTTGTTCGTACTTACGCGACGCTTCTTTTATAATTGAAGACGAAGTTTATTCTTCCCGTTCAATGAAGCTTTTGGCTCCAGATTTCGGATCGTTTTCAACGTGAATAAATAGCCGTCGAAAGAGTTCGGCAAGAATCCTCTGGCCATCAAACACGTCGACTTGGAACGTGCGAAATCCAATAAAGAAGTCGCGCCACCTGCGCCTTATT
Source organism: Papilio helenus (assembly GCA_026546675.1). Taxonomy (NCBI): domain Eukaryota; kingdom Metazoa; phylum Arthropoda; class Insecta; order Lepidoptera; family Papilionidae; genus Papilio; species Papilio helenus. The sequence continues at coordinate 4,177,054 of JAOCNA010000005.1, forward strand.
ACATTCTTCTAGTGATGTTCGCTCGGCCCTCCCCTCAAATCCTCCCTAACTTTCCATGTCGGAAAGATTGCCGCTTGTTCAACTTTTACTTTGAAAATTCGTTCAATTAGTATCAGTCGCGGAGGAAAAGTTTGCAGGCGGAGTATTTTCATAATCATACTATTCAATTCTGATTCGTTCGGAATTCGGCGAGCGAGTCGATTCCGTTCCGGAAATAAATTTTATCGGCCTTTCACTAATCAAACTCGACTTGATATATCGACATTATATCGCTGAAGATCAAAGCCAGATTTGAATATTCACGATAATGGACCACCACTCTGTTTTAATCACATTTTTGTTGATTGTAAAATTAAAAAATCCCACGATCTCATGAATAAAAAAAGCATATCTCACAGATGTGTATCAGAGACTAATTTTATAAAAAGAAGTAATGTACTGTTTAGGTTGTAATTAACAAATCGCGAGTGGTTGGTATTAAAATGTGTGTCTGATTTCATTTCAGTACGTGGGACAATAGCGTCCCTTGGTGGGTGTCGATTTTAATTGCAAATACGATATTAGCATACACGCTTTGTGAGTTCTTGAAAGGTACGAGTCGAAGGCGAGGTGTCCTTATGCGAACTGTATGCGGTCACGATTACGATTGAGACATTAAGTACGGGGTATTGTCATCGCATAGCTATGTGAGCGCGCATCAATTCTTTCACACGAGGACAGAACTGTGTGGTAATGCAGTACTGCTACTGCCGCAAACAGAACTGTGCCATATTCCTCATCTCCTGCCCTCGTATGAAACTAGCATTAGGTGCTACGTAATCTAAGAATAATGAGCCTTGGATATAATCATCAATTACCATCATAATAACAAAAACATTGTTAAGATTACAAAATGATCAGCTTTAAAATTGCTTTATTTTAAACTAGCTGTTGCCCGCGACTTCGTCCACGTAATATTAAGATTTAAAAAAGTAGCCTATAATATGCCCGAAATCGGCCCAACCGTTTCGGAGATTGCCTGGAACAAACGCGGCTTACGAACAGACAGACGGACAGACAAAAAAAATTTTAAATGCGAATTTCGTTATCAGCAACGCAAATACATCATCTTCTCGAAATCTGGAATTTTCCTTTTGATATTACAAACAGACACTTCAATTTTATTATATGTATAGATTTGTATTACTATACTGTGAGAGAGAAATTTGTTAGTTAAATTAAATAATAGGTGCTGGTGTTCGCTCTACGCTTTATCTATGTATAACCGTACTTGTTGCATTTAATTTAATTTTTTTCTATTACAAGAGCAGTAAGAGCACTAATTAGCTGGCGGTAAGATTAAATTACAATAATTAGTGTTGGTATAACTGTGCAAGATTCATAATTGGGAGATATTAATATGTATTTGGGCGGCCGGCGAGTGTTCAAAGTCAACAGAGACGACCGTTAGGCACACACTTTCCAAACGGTGCTATTTTTAGATTGATTTTCACCGTTGCATATTTATTACCAGTGATAAATATGAAATTTTAACGCTTTACTAATAAAAGCGTAAACCACCGAGTAAAGAGTTGGAGAATATTCAATATCTGATAAAGAAATATTTAAGCAAATGTGATTCAATTCATGCTAATTTATGAGTACTTTTTTACGAGTAGAACAGCTTTGTAAAATGCCTATAATTTTGTCAGTTCATTTTCTGATTAAAAAACAAAAAAAAAAGTGCCCAACAGCTTGTTAACCAACGACTGATAGCAATCTTCAAGTATCGATCTGACCCATCGAACATATAATTAAGTTTCTTGAGAAACATTATTTTTAATCGATTGGAAATAGTATCATAAAGTTGACAGTCATATAAATGCTAAGCGAATTCTCGTAGACATGAATAAAAGTTGTAAAACAGTTAACATTAAATAAAGTTTATCGTTGGAACATAAATCATGTTTTGAAATGGCCAATGACCAGACCAATAAAACGTAATGTTCCGTGCGCCCCGCGACCCGCGACCCGCCGTCTCTCGCCTCACTAACACCAACATTGAAAAACTATATTAAAACAAAAAAAATGTATAAACAAAAACGACCTTCGTATTTCATAATTTAATCCTTTATCATTAACATAACTAAACGGTTTATTACAAACAAAATTGCAAGAATGCTTACAAACTTTTAATTATGCAAATTGCTCAAAGATTTAAGGAGAGATTGCACGGTTTTTTTTTGTAACGAAGGGGCAATAACAATTTGTAAATCCATTTTGGTTGTATGAAATATGTTTTTACTTCCTTACATTTTTAAACTTGAAGATTGCGATAACTTTGTAATTTTGTGAACATAATTTATGTGTCGGATTACACTCACTTGAAATTTTTAATAATTTTATTTTTACAAGTTTGAAATTATTTAAATGTTTATTCATATAATTAAAAAGTAATAAATTAAAATTAACATATTGTAATATCTATAAGTAGCTGACATATTTCTGCTTATTGTATACAGGTACGTACCGAGAGGGAACATCGGATCATCGAAGAAGCTACGAGTAACACGACTTATTGGGTATGATCATTTTTTTAATTTACTTGTAGACATATTTTAATAATTAAGATTATCTTACATTCAAATGAAGCGCTTTAACGTCAACGATATTTAAAAAATAACTGTTTAATCCCGTTAATGACTACAGTTATAATTGTGTGAGGTGAGATAATTGTTATTAAGTAATTATTCCGTGACGTTTTCCCGCCAATCTCTTCGTTTTGACGCCTTCCCCGCGTCTCCTGCGTAAAGATTTACGATGTCTTATATTGCAAGGGGCGTAATGAACAGCGATGCGTGTTCTGTCTTTTCATCAAACTAACTGTTCGCCTTCAATCTACTTACTCGTTCCGTCGGCCTCGTACACAATTTACTTATTCAAACGTTACGTTACATTGTATTCATGATGCTATTTGTTTTATACAGATTGTGTACGCTACGGTACTTTTGTAGAGAAGTGAAAATACACAGTCTTACTCAGTGTTATTTTGTAGGCTTAAATTCTATCGGTTTTATACGTAACACTACACTAATAAAGTCAAATTGATACGGAACTAAAAATAAACGTTTTGTACAATATTGAAAAGATTATCTGATAGAGTTATATTCGGCTGTTGCTCCCTCCCACCCCCTAAGTAATTTAAAATTGTGAAAAAGATATAAAAACTATTAAGAATATGACCATGTTAATAGTAACCCCCCTTAGACCTAGTTATGTCGTTATGAATAATCGAGAAATTGACTCAACGATTTAAATACATCATTTTTCCTCATATTATGGATAATCCGATGACAGATAAACAAATGCGCAGACAACTCTGTAAACGAGTGAATGATAAACAAAACAACGCATTTGTAAATTGAAACCCTTCCACCGCGTAGCTTTTATTTTAATGGTGCCGAAAAGGGGTCCGAAGCGAATCCAGACATATTAATTGCGTCAGATGATTGTGCCGGCATCCGCGCGGAAATTAGAAGCATTGGAGTGTAGAACACACGCCCACCGAGCACACAACACTACACAAAAAGCAATATCGCGCCTCAACTTGAACGATTGCAATAAAAATATTTCTTCCAAATCCGTAAAAACAACGGGATATAGAATTATAGCAGCATTTTATAGCTCCATTGTAAGCGTTTTATGGACGTTAACATTGGACCTCGCAATAAACGTTTAGTCCGACAGGGAGACGAGCCGCGGAACGATTTAATATTTTCGAACTGCCCTCAGCGCTTCGCGAAGCATCACTTCTCAATTAAGAAGCGGACGTAACCTCGACCGTTTCGTCAAATATTAAAGCGGTAGTACAAATCCAAGAGCTTTTAATATTTTACTTAAAACAGACTGCGGTTTCCGCCAGAGTTTTCTTCCGGTCTTAGCCAGACGATTTAAGTTTTGTTTAAGCGCTAGTTAAAGAGCGGCACTGCAAACTAATCCCGACGTTTCAGAGTTAATGCGGTGTCGGTTTTTGTTCCTTAACCGCTCGGAAAACCTCTCTTAGGTAAATAAATAACAGATATAGAATATATATTTTTCTTATTAATATGCCGTGCTGAAATTTATCTGCGACGTCTGGCACAAACTGCTAGTGTGAGTATGTTAAAATGGCTATTAGCTGCAAAGGTTATGATAATATACGAGAATGCAGTTACATTTGCATACATTTTGAAATAGAGCGTGGCAATCGGTGTATGGAAATTACTGCTTACAATATTTATAACCGTTATGTATGACTTTTATTCTTAATTCTTGAGGATCATCTAGGTTGAATGAAGGCCAGATCTTGCGTATAAAAATTAAATAAGATAAGAATACGTCAATGAATACACCGATTGAAGGATATATAAAAAAGTATTATTGTAAATTTTCAAGTAAGATTTAAATATTTTTTAGAAATATTAATCTTTTTAGATAACCGTATTTGAAATGCGAGTGCTGACTAAGCAGAAGTATTAACACTGCCTTTAATGAATATTCAGACGAAATGACACCGCTTGCTGCGAATTCGCAAGAAATAATCTCCCAACAGCCGGCGATCATAAATCTTTCAATAACACTCCTCAAATAAATACAAAATTCACGTAGCCGTTTTTAGTAACATAAATAATGTATTCAGTGTCGCACTAAGACATGATTTTTGTTACTCTTTGCAAAGGATTTATTTCAGGATTATTCTTTGTAACATAAATGTAAAAGTAAGGTTATGTAAAAAGTAGTAAAATCAATTAAGAACTCGCAATACATAAAACTCGTTGAAGGAATTCGAATCCTTAGTCGTTAAGATATTAAAACTGACACAAATAAATTAAAAAAAATCGAGAACCACATTAGTACATGGCGGGATTCGAACCCAGAATCTGCTGATTGAACGTCAATTGTTTAACATCCGAGCCATCAAAGCTTGAATGTTTAACACATGTATAAAAATAAGCCTTTAATATTCAAGTAATCATTGTATGAAGTAAATAATTATTTGAATAAACATATTTATGTAGTGCCTATCCAACATGCGGTATTCACAGGTTTAACCAGATTTCAGTATACGTGCTAAAAGTACGTCCCGCGCTGTTGGAAATTAAACAAATTGATATCCAACACAAACCATCGCTCGGTTTATCCCAACATTGTCGGTGTGCCGTACGCAACATCTGCTCTGATTTTCGATTATCTCTCTGGTTTTTCGTTTACTGTTTATTCATTTATTTATTCACATTTCAATTCTCACTGTTGCGAAGTCTGAATATACGAGTATTACATAATTTCTACTTAAACAAATTAAAACATAAGTTGATAATTAGTGATTATTTCTTATAAATAACAATTCACTATCGTCTAACTTTGTGATATAATGATGGTAGAGTCCTCTTTTATCGGCAACGATGTTTGGAATTCGTGTGACAATTAAACACTTGTTTGTACACACACTTGGCGGCAATGGTTTCACAGAATGCGACTTTCCTCGATACAAAACGGAGGTACAGTCAAGTGAAAAAATATGATTACAAACTCGCCATAAACATAAGGTTTAAAATTTACCAAAGCGATATGAATGTTGAGCGCGACTGTACTACGTAGATTTCATTGAAATTGAACGATTCTTTTCATTGTACAGTCACGTCGAACACTTTGAAAGGCCTTAGAATATAGATATAACGCTTACAAAGACTTTTAGAACTAAAATATCGATACGTTTATATCTCGTCATCGCAGCATGAACGCAGAGTCATGATGATATCACGAAATAATGTCCGAGTAAAAGGTAACCGTTAGGTTATATTAACCTAATATAGTTAATTGACTAGCGTAATAAGAATCGATCTTAAATGGATATACTTTCGCACAAGCGTAACTCTCTATAGCACTGGAATAACTGTTAATGAATAAGAAACTGTTTTTCAACTATTCCGAAAGAAATAATTTCACAATTGATTAGATTTTGGACTAACAACTTTAAATGGAAAAGTATTACAATTTTGTATTTCAAATATTACAAGAGGTAAAAATAAAAAAAATCGCGAATGTTTTATTTACTGTTTGAATTTGGAATATAACAAAAGATATCGGGGCAATGGCGCAAGACGATTGCGGTCGGCAGGGAGCGCTGGGAGCGCGGCTTCCGGATCCGCGGCGTAGGCCGGCACTGATTGCCCACAGATGCTTCAGTAATTCGTGTCAGTCCCTTGTTAATTGCGGGAAATGGATGAATTAATTGTTTTCCTTTCTCCAGCTTATTTTTCCTTTTAAACTCAAGCGCTTAATTAATTGGATTGATTTAGATGGAAGTGTGCTTGGACTCATTAAAGTATCGCGGATCGCTCTCCACTCGTTCTATTGTATGTCTGATTTGTAGACACAAGAGCCTTTTATGAAGGGAACAAATCATTCATTGGAAAATTTAGAATGGTATTATATCGGAAAATGCTGAATAACTATACTCAAAATGTAGATATTAATTGGTTGAGAGTAATAATGCAATATCTATTTAGTATTTTTGTTGTTTTACTGGCAGTTTTAATGTCTGTTGTACTTAAATTAAATCGTTGTTTAAAACAAAGTCAAAATGACTTAAGAAGTTTTACTTACCAAATTAAACATGGAAATGGAAGAGTGAAAATGCTGCATTTTGTTTTTTTAACAACATCAAGATGAAAGTGTCGTTCATTACTCCTTAAAAATATGTATAATGCATTTGTCTTGTGTCGATGTATTTATAGGGGCGGGGGCGGTGGGGCGGGGGCGACGACCGCGACGAGGCCGCTCCCGCCCAAACTGGGCCCAAATGCAACACAATACCTCATTCAATTATTTATGCATTTCGTCTGCAACAGTTCAGATTTCAGTCTGCGGCCTGCGGCGGTAGGTATTGCAAACGGCGACCTAAAATTATCTTAAGACTGTCGAGTAAATAAACGCCTTTTATTTGATCTTTTTAAATAGTTTTGTAGACGACTAAAGCGTCGAACCCCCCTGTCTAGTCGTTACCTTAAGTTCAATGGCTTAGCGAATTGTAGGTTTCGTACACATTTTAAACGTCTAGGGTCAAGATATTAAAAAAAATACTTCGAACTTTTATCTCATTCTTTTGATGTCGAGTACAAAGACTTGGAAAGATTATTTCTTTGTTTTTCAAACAATATTATACTAAAAGGGATATTAAAACTATTTTAAGACTTACGAACATAAAGAGCGGACGTTGTTGATTTTTTATATGCTAAATCAAATTCCTTTGTTAAGTTTAGTTTAAACTGTCTAGACAGGTTTGTTTGATTACTGTAACGTTGTACACTTCCTATTACAGCGCGCTGTTATTTCGCAGAAGGCATCGCTACACTTCTTTAGAAATTTCATGATGATTTAACCACATCCGTGTAACAGACTTTATTGTTTTTATATTAATTAATGATAAAATAAACTTAACATTAAGGCTAAGAATAATTAACACAATAAACGAAATATTGTTTTTGACATAAAGAAAAAAAAAATTCACATCTTTGAATTAAATTTATTCTTAATTATGTTTTGATTTTGATTCATAGGTAACACCAATATGAGGTTAATGTAATTACAGATAATCTTTATACACGAACAGTTCGAAGTATATTTGGTACTAGAGAAGTTAACAATTCTTTAGAGGATAAGACTCCTTACTAAGCATTTAAGTAGCAAGTATTCACTTGGAACATTCGTCGCACATGTTCCACGTATCGACATCACTGCGAAGGAAAACTGCATAAATATTTGCCACCTAAATGGCCGTACCGTGTGCCTAATGCTGCCTTTACTATTGACTTACATGATTGATAGCCAATACATTTAAAATATGTCCACAAAACGTCTTTTTGTGTAAATAATTGATTTAAATTGATGCTTGCGAGAGATTTGTTCTAATATAATTGTATAATATTAACATATGTCATTAATAAAATTCATAAATCATTAAAAAACATATCTATTAGTACAATTGTGTAGTCAGTAATAGCCATTTTTTCCATATGTCTATTCGCCATTAGCTATTGCTCGCGACTTCGTCCGCGTGAAATTAAAAAATATAATAATAAAAATGTTACTCACTGATGACGTACCTTTTTAATACTGAAAGAAATTTTTGAAATCATTTTCATACAAAAATACAAATCTTTCCTCTTTATTACAATAGTATAGATTAGTATACTGGTATATAGATTCGCCAACATATTTCGAAAT
>JAOCNA010000005.1:4204577-4219097 GCA_026546675.1 Papilio helenus
TCTAAAACACTACACTGAATATATGAACGTAAAGGTTTATACACCTCTAGTCACAACTAACATAATTAGACTAATATCATTACATGAGAGCCTTCGCTCCTGCACTAGGCTCCCTTGTGCTGCAGGAGCCAATACCTTTCCCCATTTGTGAAAGTAATACATAAGTGCCTAATACCAAAAAAAAACAAAGAAAAACATTACAATTAGCATGTTACAGAATTGACAAAAAAAGAAGGAGAAAAATAAAATTTCAATACATTTTTTTTTTATTTCTGCGTTGGAGCGTTGTTTGAGTGATTATGTGTGTGAGAGTGTATGTTTGTGTGTGTGTGGGAAAGTATGTGTGTGAATGTGTCGCTATGATATATTGATGTCATATCGTAAATAACTCAAGAAATTTACGACATAGAATATTGAATTCAAAGATTTCTGATATGAGCTATTATTAAACATAATTAACTGTGAATTGAGCGCGTTGACACGGCTCCATCAATTTCTTACCCCCTTCCCTTCGCCCCTCGTATCCTCGCTCGTTATGCATAATACAGCCTACATTGTTATATGATTAATGTTTTCTTGGGCCACTTAAACAGGGCACTGAAGCGTGATTTGCATAAAACTAGTTAATGTACAAGTTTCAGATTGGTTTAATACACTTCGCTATTCACTTTATATAGGGACATTCGGGTTGAACGTAGACGAAGCGTACTCTGTTATTACAGGAGTTTTTAGACGCCGCTCGTCGGTCGATCGACGATAAACAGTTTTGTGGGGGCGCGAACACTGGTTGCGTCTATTCAGAAAACACGAGACGGTCTTGTTAAAGCGACGTTCATTTTTGTAAGGATATGCATTTAATGAACAGACTTTTTAAAAAGTAGAGTCAAAATAAACAATCTATTAATCATTCAGCTTGTCATATGGTTAGTTATTTAAGAACTAATAATATATTTCGAGCAGTTTTTTTTAAATCAACTTTACACACAAGTGAATGCATCATGGTGTTTTTATTGTTAGGTTATTGAAATAAACAAATGAAATACAATTCGAAATTAAGCAAGCCCATCATTAGTGTCTAATTTCAAAATGATTCTAAATACAAATTCAGTACGAAAAAAATCGCAACCTATTAATTAGTCTAGTCTCTAACTTTAACCCAAAACCATTCGAAATCCATTAACTTGAATACAACGGATAACCCGGCATTTGCAAGGTTAGTCAAGTAATTTATTTTTATTCTTAATCTACTCTTATAGGCCACTTATTGGATACTACCTTTCGCCCGCGACTCAGTCCGCCTGGAATTAAAAAAAAAACGAAAGTGAGTAGCCTATGTGTTCTTTCAGACTATCCTCTACATGTATACCAAATTTCATTGAAATCCGTTCAGCCGTTTGGGCTACAAACATCCATCCATCTATACTTTCGCATTTATAATATTAGTATGATTTAGAAAATAGTATTGATCATATTTGAAACGTATGAGTCATAAATACATCTACGATATCAAATAGATAGAAATGTTGATGGATTAACGACCGAGGACTAAGATTGAACACCTCATTATCAATCTTCCGTGCCAACTATTAATTTTGATGCTATTCTACGCAGTTTCCTAATAAATATGACCCTGAGTTTCCAATCGTACTAAAATATAGTGTTATCATTATTTTTAAAGAAACAAAAAAATTCTAGCTTTTATTTTCATCAAGCGATGGATACTGGTATGATGCAAATAATACAAATGGCCAATATTTTCGAAAGGCAATAGACTTAGTTGATACAGTTCAAGGGGCAAGACACAAACCAGATGTCGCACAAACCCCTGCAACGCTCCCTCGTGAGGACTTCGTAAAAGGAATTTCTCGAGTCCTTATCGCTTTCTGAAATAAAATGTACCATCGTAGTCGTACGTGTTTTATTACAGCGTCTCTGCTACAGAATTTATCTCGATGTTCGAGCTTTAGGGTTCCGCGTTCTTTGTTTTTATGATCCAACGAAATGAAGGGTGTTCGATGAGTATATTTAAATCTTTTTTTATGGTTTGGAATATAAAAAAAATGTTACGGTATAGGGATGTAGGGGAAGCCACTTTTACTCGTCCCTTGGGCATTATAAGTGATTGAGGAAATAAATGAATTAAGAGGAAGACAGTCATTTAACTTACCACGAAATGTGTTCATACTGTTTACTTTATCCGCTTAGGATTGGAAATATTAATCAGACGTAAAACTTAAATATAATTCTAACATGTATAATTAACTAAAACCTCAATGGAGAAGTAAAGTAGACATCAGCTTAATTTACAACTTATGGCCAACTACTAAAATGAATCTTGAATACTTCGTTTCGTAAGTACCAATTACAATGACGGATGGCAAGATTTTAATAAAATTTAAAGTTTAGACGTGGTCATTTAAAACGCTGTTACTCTGATACTATTTATAATTGTATTTTTTAAAATGTGTGAGATATATCCAACAAGTATTTATAAAACAAATATTGTACATTGTACAAGTTTTTCATATACGGAACCTTTTGAGAGTATTCTAAGTGCTAAGATACTTCCGTATAACAAAGAAAAAGTCCTAATAGAAGACTCGGGAGAAAATGTACCGAGCCACCGTGAATGAGGTATTTTCTTTAGAACAGCTATGCGGTGTATTTTAAAGAATTTTACGAACTTCGATTCTGCGGTTTTTTACTCTTTGCAACTATGTTACGAGCCATCCTTCACGAACTGAGATTCGACGAGTACACGACTGAGAAAAACGAAAGATGAAAACTTTACAATTTATTTTTAGTTATTTTAATTTACTAGAAACTTTGTAGAATACGTTCTTATAAACTATATTCATATCAACGTAGCTGCTTCAATAATAATTCCTAATAAATAAATAAAAATATGTTTACGGTTATGATTGAAAATAAATTTCGCAGAAGCGTTGCGTCGCGTCGCGTGTTTCGAGTGGCCCTTACGCTTTGTATTGATTAATGCAATTAAACTTTCGTTAGGGTGTTGAAATTACAATAAAAACTTTATCGCACAGACAGAATGTAATTTGAAATGCTGTCATTACCTTTTGTTGTTTACGACCAACGTACAGAGAGTAGAGATACATTTACACGTCAGATTAGGTAGAAAACTATCATTACTATTGAATAATTGTTTGGTCTCCAAAATAACCGTATTTAAAGAATAACCTAGGAAAAAACAAACTTCTACAAACCACAACAAAAAATACTGACAGTCTTTTGACATAAAACATCAATGCCATAAAAACGAAATAAATACCCAATGACCCTTAGCGGTCATAAAAGTGCAGTTAAAATCTGTCAATTTGAAAAGTTTATTTTGTTTAGGTTAGGCGGCGCTTTACAGAAGCCATGACTGCGCCGCTGCGATACCACGCTCAGTAAACAATGCATAATACTGACTCAGGAACTTTAAACATTCGACAAACTACGTAGATAAGTACTGCGAAATTATGTACTATGTAGACAACTAACTTTACCTATCGTGAATCCAAATCTAATGAACATTGAATAATTTAAAACATTAGTCGTATTTATACGATACATATCTACGGTATTTTGAATTCCAAACATAATTATTTAAAGAATTTAAGCCCTACGAAAACAAGTTTTATTAATAAAAATATGTAAAATAACTTCCTGACCCAAGTCTATGGAATTCAGTGTAAGTTGTAGGTGCTTAATTGTCATATTTTGCTCGTATTTTAATTGGTGCTATCAAGTGCAATGCCATTCGTTAACGTCGTCCATCTATTATAAAAACATAAAAACATAAAAACATCTAATAAAAAAATTATCAATGGTAGTACAGAATCGATAAGATGCGTAAGTTGTAGACGGGGCCCCGAGTGGTTGATTAACGACGCGGCATACGTCACCTGTCAGGGCTGTCACAACTGTGCTGCTTGTTAGATTCATCGCGAGCTCTCTCGAACGTGGCGGCCCTAAATGGACCACATTTTTTTCCGATGAGGGGACCAATGTTTTTTCGTTACAGCGTAACGACAATCAACTGTTAAGTAGGCAGACAGGGTAAATTTTTTATAAGATTTATATTTAAGTATTATTGATGATTTTAGTTTTAAAATATTCACACATTCCATTGTTATGATGTAAATATAATAGTTTCTAGCAGTATATTTGGGTGGTCCGTCTTGAAATTGTATAAACAGGATTCACTTGCTACTGGTGGCATACCAATGATTTTTTTATGAAATTCGGTAAAGTGTCGTCTGTTTTTATTCTATCTGTTTTATTTCTATGCTATGGTGATTGAAGCGTTATTTGAAATCATAGAAAAAAACAACTTTGTTTAATCTATGATCTATTTGTCTATTTATGTGTAATTCTTGAATTACGAGTATATTTCGAAAAATCAGTTCCTTTTGAAATAAAATGTTTTTTGAAAAGCACGAAGTTATTGTGAAATTTTAATTTACGAAAAAGTATGATTTTGAAAAACCTTTAATTTTAAAAGTTTTAACCTACGCTTGCCAAATGTTCTCCGGTCTTCCCAATTATTCTATTAAAACTCAAATTAATTTGATGTAGTTACTTTTTTTTATTCCTTCTACTTCAAATTGGGTTAAACACGTGAGAATATATTTTACATATTTGACTTTAAATTCATACAAACCCAGCTACATTATGTATGTAATCGTCAGTCACCGTTTCCTTGCGATACACGCTTAAAAGATTATGTTGATACATTTAAATATATGCGTTACGAAGTAGAAAAAAAATTGTAAACAAAATTACCACATTTATTTCGGTGCGATCCGTTCAAGAGGTGTTTTTTCACTGTCAAACGAAACGGATAACGATAAGTAGGTGAAATATTGGATGTTTTAGTTATATTATTAACTAGGGGAATATTTAATTAACAAAAACTTCCATAGCTTAACGGTTCACATTTAATTTTGATTACTACCGTTAGCCACGTGTTTTGTTTCATCATTCAAGCTTTAGTTTATTTTTAATTAAATGTTGTTCACCATTTAATCACGTGCTGAGATTGAAATTCTTAACCCATGCAATATTAATTTTTGAAAATGTCTTCTAGTTTTAGCGCATTATTACGACTCGTTTATATACACTAACCGTCTGTCGTTACGTCTGTGTACTTACAATTTTGAATTTATTAATGGCCAAATACTGAAACAAATGTTAAACAATTCGCTTACATTCTGTCCGACGTCAAGATTTTAATGGAATTTGAAGAAGCGTAACCTTTTCATTAAAAAAAAAAACATATTTGTAGTAAATGTCGTTTCAGAATTCGGCCGAAACTCTCTCAAATTGAATGCTTATACTTTACTGCCTGTTAAATTTGAGGCCTAATAAAATGAATGCTTCTATAATTTTCGATCGGTGGACAAAATATTGTTTTTTTTTTTATTTCCGGAATATGGGTGTTCTAAAATTGGAATGTAACCACTCTTAGGTGTTTATTGTGTTAAGCATTATAGTTTATTTTCGATGTATTGGGGCAGGGCACTTCCCACATGCGGGACCCTACCGCGGGGTGAAAGTATAAATAAACAAGGCTTGCTGATATCTGTCATCCGAAGAATTAGATTTATTTCTGTTCTGGCGGAAGTTGAAGGACCCCAGCCCCTCGTGAAATGATGCGGCCGACATACCGCGTAACGCCAACTAATGCTTACAGAATTTCACGCTGCATTTACTTCCACTGACTTTGACAGCTTATTCCCATAGATGCGCCCAATAAACCTCGTTCGACGCGTTGGACGATGAAATCTTTTTATTTACGAAATGTTAGAGCTGTCGTACACCTTTGACTAAACTATCACACAGCTGTTGTGCGATTGTCGATTGTTTCGCAGCCAAATCAACTGTTCAAGTCGAGTAGTGTGCGCACCTCCATATAAACTCATAGGAATCAAAGCGACTAAACAGTCATCGTTTAGTTTCAGGTGTGCGCACACTTTTAATATTGGCTTTATTAACAAAAGACAACTGAATTCAACCATAATCTACATATTATAGCCCTTCATATGCAGATAAAAAAAAAGTTTTATTTCATAAAATATAAATTTTAATGTTGCTTTTAAAATATACTTTAAGTTGGTTTTGAATTATTGAATTGCAACATAACGTCATTCTACATTGTCTGTCGATCGAGACTTGATACAGCAGGGATAAAGGGTATTTTGTTGCGAGGGTGGATTTTTTTTGTTGAATTATGTTAATGTCGGAGAGACGCGGGCCGCAGCTGCCTGTGTTTGAATTTGCTCGTCGGTCACCATTTTTTCCTGTAACATCTGACCTTTGTCCATTAGGGGAGGATATCAGCTTGTCATCTGTTTGATGTCCTCGCGTAATGTACTCCAAATACGTAGAAAAAATCTTATATCACGAAGCAATAGTAATTCGGACTCTGAAAAAGGTTTAACGATTTGAAATTCGAATTTAGAAATGAAAATATTGCAATTAAAAAGGGTTAATATTATTTGCTGCTGTAAAACCATTTGTTCCAAAAATCCGTTTTAAAACTGCCTAGTCCAGCCATAACTTCTGTTACAAATTCAAAATACGTAAACAGTTGAAAAATAGAAAAGTTTCAATGTAACAGTATTTATGGCTAGACTAGTTAGTTCAAATGTTGTGAGTAGAGTTTCCCTATATGTAAGTTTGAGTCAGTGCCACGGTTTTAATAAAGGAAATAACATAATTGTATAATGTTTAAAATAAATCATAATGTAAGCTTCTTTTATGTAATTCCTGCGACTGGCAGTCAAATACTTGTGGAATACGCTCCAATATTCTGTAATAATGGCACGCCGATGCTCCGCTGTGGAACGTACGCGAACGTATGAACATAATATAGACATGCTCGTATTTAATTAAACATTACATAGAGTCGGAAATAACAGCAGTTTAAATACTCTTTAGTACTATTCTATTTTAACTCATGTAGTAGTCGATTTTTGTACAAGTCCTTTGTCTATTTATTAACTACTAGCTTTCGCCCGCGAGTCCGTTAGCGTAGAATTAAAAAAAAACAAAGGTGAGTAGCCTATGTGTTCTTCCAGACTACCCTCTACATCTATACCAAATTTCATCGTAATCCGGTCAGCCGTTTAGGCTACAAGCCCTAACAAACATCCATCCATCCAACTAAACTTTCGCATTTATAATATTAGTATTATTAGTATGATATGATTATAATCTATAATCTATGATCGTCAAATGTACCCTAATTTAAATGTCATTTTAGAAACGTTCGTTTAAATTTAGAATTAAGACTGCATGGTATGTCTGATAGTGTCCCTTTGTCATCATTATCACAACAATTTTTGCAATATCCATTTGCATTTTTGTTCACATAATAATTAAAACTATTCAAACATTTATAAATACGAAGCCTTTACAGGCTTTGATTTAATGAAAACAATAACGTAAAACGTCATAACATACGACAACGGGAATAGATACGATCGTGAAACGTGAATGCTGTCCATTCATTTTATAGAGGACGCATTCGACTCGGATAGTATTGAACAGATGCGAGGAAACAGATGTATGCTGAGATTGTATGAATTACATTTAATGTCTTCTAACTTCGTTCAGAGTGAACGACAAAAAAAAACAATATTCAACCTTTAAATGTAATAAACTAAGTGACTTGTAAATGATGTATGGGATAATTTAATTTTCTTCACTATATCAAAATTATAAGACTTTTTAAGTAACCATTTGATAACTAAGAGTGCTGAAGAGTTATTTCTTATTATTTATACGTTCATTTAAGCTACTATTTGATATTTACATCAGTCCATTTAATTATGTTTTCACAGTTTAGAGCTTGTCGTGCTTATTACGTTAAAATAAAACGTTCATTCCGAATTAACTTCAGTACCCAGATATAAGAACGGCCACCCCTTATCCTGTCTGCGAATAAATATTAAAGCCTGTAACACACTAGCGCGAAAGCGGACCAATACAGAAACAAAGGGGAGAACCTTTATTGACCGTATTGTGCCTGTCTAAACAGCTACATTAAATTAATCATAGGTTCCGGTTCGCTTCCGTATTTGTGTGCTACAAGCGTAAATGTTGATGCGATACAGCGATGCTGATTGAATCGGCGATAAAACAAATGGAGCTCTCGCTCAATTTAAATAGATTGAATAGGATTTATGTTTCATTTCGCGAGGCTGGGACGTGAATAGCCGAATCCTCGACGCTATTATTTCCCATAGACTGAATACAATGTATTGTGGAAATCATCAAAGCAACTCTCTAATTCTTTAATTAATTGGATTATGATGTTATTGTAAAAGAATTACTATACACTTAGGTTAATCGTGGGGCAAATGTTTTTTTAATTCAAACCGTTTCATAAAAATGACAAAATCGTTTAAATTAGAACGCTAAAGTTCAAACAAAACAGATTTTCAATAATGTTTTATTTGCATTTCACGACTACATTTTTCTCCAACATTTTTTACACACGTGAAGAAAAAATATACGAAAATAGCTGAGTAAAAAGTGTATAAATAATGGCTTGCTAGCTCACACAACTGGTATAACTCTGTCAAAGTCAGATTCAATTGTAATCACAGTGAACATAACAAAGGAAGTCACTTTTTATACCAACATATTTCTTACTAGTTTCTTATCTATAAAAATAGTCTGTAAGTTAACTAGTTAAATGGAATAGACCACAATTTCACCCTATAATTTATTAATCATCATCATCCTCCTTATCCTACTCCCGTAGGATCAGCGCAACAGGTTTTTGTCCTCCACATAACTCTATCATCCGTCATCTCAGTCATCACTCCCTTCACCATGTCACCTTTCACACAATCCATCTCTTTCTAGATCTACCTCTACCGGTGTACACACTCATAACCAACGTTCTCCTTGTTATAACCATAACACCACCCTATTAATTTATTAAAATAGCAAAAGTTTTACCTCGGAATTTTATATTATATTATTCTTAAAAACACAATCATTTCAGTTTTTACGTAGATTAAAAGAAGTCATCCCTTTGCAGTTTTCTACAAGTGTTGTAATTTTTATTATCCATGTTATACTAGTTCTTTTTTTAAATCGCAACATACCTATCGTTTATTTCGACTTGCGGCATCATTGTTTCCATTACCAAGATTACATGCTTGGATCCAAGAGCTATAAAATATAAAGCAGACATCGTAAAGATACCTTTAAACTTAGGAACATTTAAAATTGTAATCAATAGATTTAACACTATTCTCTTTCCCTGTTTTTTGTTTGTTTTTTTCAACGCAGTGAGAAAGATGACAATATTTGTTAATAGCCTCTTCACCATTGTTATAAATGCTTTTACTTCATTGACTTTTATGACAGTTCTCTATTATTAATTTCAATACTTACGTATATACTAGCGGTAGACTGCGCACACATCTTTGACTAAACTATCGCACAACTGTTTAGTCTCGCTTTGATTCCTATGACCTTATATGGAGGTGCGCACTACTCGATTTTTAGTTATGCAACTATAACGTGGGTGCCTTCAAGAGCAGGTGAATCGGCACTTACTGAGCTAGCGCGTAACATCCTTCGACCGCTTTTTCACTTAGTCAGTTTAGGTGGAATCGTAGTCAAGCGCTGGTTTATCAAAGTTTAAAAAAAAAACAACAGAAAATTATCTTTGTGTCTTAGTAGAAAAGTTTAAATAGTGTCATTACCGAGGTTAACTGTAGTAGTTTGAAAATCGCTACTGTGCAACAATTATAACATACGTTATTATATTAACTTTAGGAAAGATTGCTCTTGATACGGTGAGAATAATTAGAGCATCACAATATAAAACAATCACTGAGGCCCGTACGTTGCGGAATACAGAAGACATTTCCCTTTTTCTTTCTGCAAAGTTTCGCGAGTTCAATCGTAAAGCAATTAACACTTAATTATGTAAGGTAGTCTCACACTTAAAAACAACTACATTCAAACATGTTACCGGGGTTGATAAGACCATGTAACTCCAAATGCCCTTGAAATTGACTAATGTCAAATTGATAGCTACATACGAAATGAAACGTTTAAATTTCGTTTCAGTATAGGGACGAAAGAAAATAAATGAAAAAAAACAAATTTTAACTAAATTTTTGCTAAAACAAAACCTCAATCTATAAACAAATCATTTAGTCGTACATGTTTGTTATTGATTTATGTATATGAGTATTCATATGTCAATGTAGACTCGTGCAACAGGTGAAACCGGGCGAAACGCTAGTATTTAATTAGGAATGATCTGCGCTGATTCAGAGCGCGAACAGTTAGTCGTAAAGTTGCAAGACACCGTCCGCCGTCCACGAGCGCAATAACGATAAATTTGATCACGTGCCGGATATCGCGGCCGATCTACAACATCACTTTTTATGACCTCAACTTATCTATCTGCCATAGACATCTTAAGTTATCTACGAGCCTTAGGTCATATTGCGATAATCTATTTATTGGTAATTGAAAATGCAGTTTATAGTGGAAACCATGAATAAAGATTTATAGCGATAGGAATTACAACACGTAATAAGAACTGAATAATGAAATTTAATGTACAAGTTGTAGAGTTACGTTAAACAACTGATTAACTGTTATTAAATGAAGAAACAAGAACAGTCAAAGAATATCAGAAGAACCCTAATGACAGAGTGATACATGACCAAATCACTCCAACTATTTCTAATTCTGAATTGTTAATTGAATAACTAGAGTAGAAACTTTTAATGAACAAACAATAAAGCAGAAGCGTGCTGTAAATTAAGGAGGATTTCGGATCCCGACGACCCGGGTAACCGGAGCAAGGTCCAGTTGAAATGAGGAGAATATCGATCATTATAAATTTCCAGTCGGCGCGCTAACGGCGGCCGCGCACGCGACCCGCAGCAAAGACTAAGTTACGCAGACGGGAACAAAGTATATCCCAGTAAATTTAAATTTATTATTTTTAACTCTTTTGCTACCCATAAAGAATATTTGTTTCCATAAGGAAGCTCTTAGGTATGGGCAGAGTTAATTATTTATTTATTAATTGCAATTCTAAGTATAATATTTCAGGTAAATATTTCAGAGTAAGGTAACTGGATAAAAAAGTAAATGAGCCATGAAGACTATCAGCGTGACATCAGCAGCGATAAGCACGGTCGTGACGAAACCCATATCGACGTTATCTCCTGCAGCCGACTGCACTATTTGTTAGTCAACGTATTATTAGTCTTTGTTCTACATCTTTCATTTGTTATTTACTAAATTCGGAAAAGAGCTTTCTAAATAAACCGTTTACAGGAATGTCCCAATGTATGAAGCAAACTTTAAAATCCACTGCTGCGTGATCTACTACTACAATAGGAATACAATTATTTTCTGATTATTATTGTGACGTTATTCAAAATTTCAATTCTCTCGAGGTACGACTAAAATTTTCCAAAATCAGCATTTAATCACTCAAGAAATTTCCCAAGAGTATACCACAGAAAAGCCTAATCATTTAAGAAATGCACAGGTATTCTGGGTATCTCATCTATGGCGGCATTACGCCGCGCAGATTACTCCGTGCTTCCTCACCGTCTATAGATCACTGCGCTTGCTCTCCATACTAGCCTACAACCGATAGAAATTAAACACTAACAACCATGCGAGCTAATTTAGACCTTACACATTCGAATCAGAGCATACAATTGAGTAACAGAAATGAAGAAATCGCGTTTTTTCTCTTAGCGTTCAGTTTAAACTACCATTTGCCGTATTTTAGTGGCTCCGATGTCGCATAAATTCCAGGCGCTGATTAACCCTATCTGGTCGGAAGTGCGGTCGCACATTTAGACAGCGATTTATACATTCATTAGCTAAATGACCGCTTTATCTTCTAATTAGAGCAATCGATTAAGCTACCGCTCTTACGAGAACCGGCAAAGTTAATACAGGTCAAAGCATGATCGTAAGAAATAAACAACAAACATGCCAAGCTAAATAACACTTTAAAATGTAAGCTATTTAAACTGATTTTTCAATACAATTAACGTCCTGTGCAAATGGTTTTTGCAAAGTTCAGTTAGATCGATGCCGTATGCATAGAACGGTGCAAAAACAATCGCCAGTGAGAGTATCAGATAAATAAACAAGCGGGATCTCAGTCCGGGGCTGTGTTGCACCGGGCACCGGGGCGTAGGTCTGAACCCGAGTGTTGGTCTCTTAAACAAACCAATTCAGAGCGCAGAAACATCGCGATGCAACGATAGCCTGCTATCTATGATCTCGCCCATTGTTGCCAGATCCAGCCCGCCCGGTCTAATTGTGCGCGAGCAACGCGTGCCTTTTGTCTTTGAAGTAATTACTTTTATAAATCTACTAAGCGATTTACATTTCATGGCTCCGATAGCATCGGCCGCGCAAAGGTTGCGACTTTGTTCCTGTTACGCTCCAAACCACGCCATTTTCTATTAGAAAATAATTTATGTTGTGTTAGTCTACGGCACTTTGTAATTACGCGGTGAGCATCCAATCTTTAAGATTACGGTTTTTTACATTAAAATAACAGTTATTATGCTATCTCATAATAATAGTAATTAGTTTTTCTTACTCATTTATAACTGAAAGTGAATACACTGATAAGTCAATATGGATTGCGAAAAATGTAACAAAATTCGCCCTTAACAGCTATAAATCAGACAGATAGTCCATGTAAAGGATCTTGGCAATCTCATACGTACCTTTTAATTGACTTTGACATCTCAGCTGATCAATGATGCTCGTCAGCCTGTTCTCTCGTTGACCGACTGACTTCACATCATCCTCGTCAACTTCACATTTCACTTGCACTTTATTTTTACACATTTCCTTCAAATCACATTTAGTATCCACTGACCCTTCATCAGAGTCTTCCAATTTAAGTCCAGGGCAATCCTCCAATATTGATTCAGACATTTTATTAAATATTACTGCTGCTACGTTTTGAACATTTATTTCTCAAATAGACATAAAAATCTAAAACATCAATACAGTTAAATAACGTAAGAGAAATGTAACCTTGACACATAAGCAAGAATAATGTTTAATAACTCGATTTAAACAAGATTTTAACTAACAGTATAAAAGAAATTATCTTTTAATATGTATTTTATTATTACACTAGCTGTTCCACGCAATATTAAGATAAAAAGTAGCCTATAATATGCCCGTCTATGTCAGCTATCCTTCAGTGAAAGTCGGGTCGACATCGGTCCAGCCGTTTCGGAGCTTACCCGGAACAAACGCGGCTTGCAGACAGTCAGACAGACAACCAAAAAAGATTAAATGCAATTTTCGTTATCAGCAACGCAAATATATCGTCTTTCCGAAATATGGAATTTTTCTTTTGATATTACAAGCAGACACTCAAATTTTATTAAATGTATAGATATAGATTCTTTCTCTTATTAGACTCATTTTCAGATTGAAAAGGCGAATACAAAATACTTATCTACGATCATTAATGTAACCTTTAAACCGGAACTAAACACATACATGGGTTCCGTATTTAAATTATGTGACGTGCGTGTTATTGAAACTAAGTAAAGAAAATACCATAAGTAAAGACGAATGACTCATAGTTGGTCTCCATTATTAGTTACCATTAAGTTAATACAAATCGATAACTAATAACTTGTATACTAAATGATACTGACATTAAACAGTATGTAAATAATCCGCGCTCATATATTTAATATGCGTTGTCTGAGTGTAGACGCTCGCAAGACGCGTCAGGAACAGGTCAGAATTCATAATCTCTGCCTACCTTTATTTATGACGCATGCGCGTGGTGTTCATTCATTTTTCAATAACATTTGTCATACTTAAATAATGTATTGATTTAACATACAATTAAAATATTTTTAAGAATGTACAAACATAATAACATACTAAGGGACAACCCTTACATACAAATGTATGAGTTTAGATTACACATTTAAAACTAAAACTCAATAATTCAGAGTTAATTACCAATGTCACACAACGAAGAACAAACATAAAAGGTAACACTTCAAATATTAAAATATCACGAAATAGAAAAAAGTTTAAACGGATAAAAAAGGTAAAATCAACAGGTACGGTACAGCGGTTATCACGACGCGCAACTGATAACTGAGGTGTCAGGTCAAACGAGCAAATGGGGCGGCACCTAGGTACGTACGGTACGATAACGCGTGATAAGGGGCTCTTAACCTTCCTACGGTGGCACTTAGCGAGAAACCGTGTCATCAGGAACGAAGGGTACTGTAGTACACTCATTGCCACATTATTTAAAAAAACAATAATCATATAACCTCAAATGTTAATTTAACATTATGTAATACTTTTCTTTTCATTTATAAGTCGAATGAAACAAAAAATAACATTAAGTTACCTATGCATACTGTACTGTGTGCTTGTGACGTCCGCTCCCGTCGGTGGCTCGGATCCGACTGCTACTGCTGGCATGACGCCATGACA
>JAOCNA010000005.1:4252037-4263336 GCA_026546675.1 Papilio helenus
ATGGGACCCACCTGCAAGCACTACCTTTCGGATAAAAAAAGAATTTTCAAAATCGGTCTACCAGGGGCGGAGTTATGTAGTACACACATAAAAAAAAAATATACAGACGACTTGAGTACCTCCTTCTTTTGGGAAGTCGGTCAAAAAGGACTACTGTCTAATAAAGTTCATCCTATAGTTTTTAAAACCCCTATAAAGTATCAATCTTTTTTTAAAATTTATTTACAGCCATTAATTTTAAAACATTTTTTCATTTTTCAACCTTCTTTCATCACAACACTATCGTACAATGATTGTTATAATCATAATAATTTGTATACTCCGCTATCTGACCACAAACTCCAAGGTAATTCTAAAAGGTTAAACGATTTTAAATTCTTTGTTTCAGATTCGAGACAAGCAGACAAAATGATCAAGAAAATAAGATAAAGTAACTATTGAGATAGAAAAATGCAACGCTAATAAACGTAAATATGGTTTAGTGGTAAAGTTCCAAGATGGCGCATAAAGTGAAGAGCAATCACTACGTGGCTACGCACAGGTCCGGAATGGACTCACCCTCTTCCGGAGGATACCTGCACAGGGGATCGTCGAGGGATGAAAACGACAGCCACCGAGCACCCTCTGAAAGAACGCTATCCGAATATACGGTAAGAATTTTTAAATATATACGTAGGGATCTTTCAGACTGATTAGTTACTTTGTTCGTATATGACTAACGGGATAGACATTTAATTCTGAGCTGTTTTTTTTTGTATTGTATTCCAATTATAAATTACTAATTTATGTACCTTGTGAGCAAGATTATTTAGCAGGTTTTCTGATTGTAATAAAATTATCGTCTATTCTGAATCGTTGTACAGTCGGGGACAATGGCGGTGTTCCACCTTTAAAGCTACAATCGTTGGAACATTTTGAAACGAGCCGGGGAAAAACGAATATAACTCATCTTATAAATGTATTTGTACGACAAAAAAATCAGTTAGTGATACACGGATAGCTTTTTTTATTAAATAGACCCCTTCGTTTGCACTCACTGCTATCTAATTACTTAGATATTTGTAGGAAGATATATCTTAGCGAGCCTGAGAAAGGTCAATCTTGGAGGGACACTGGAGCAAGAGCGGTCGTTGATTTTTTAAAAACATACTCCAAATATCGAGCACAGACAGATTATATAAAATATGTCGAAGTGGTAATACCGATGTTATTTGATTGCGCTGCAAATTTAATGAAACCCAGGATTGAATGTCGTAATGTTGTTATACATCGTGATCTTTGGACGAATAATATTTTCTTAAAGAAACTCGATAATGGTCAGATCCATTCCTTGATTGTTGATTATCAAACCGTTTTATACTCTTCTCCTATGCTTGATTTGTCGTCTGTTATCTACTTTAATACAACTAGAAGTTTTAGAGATCAAAACACTGATCAATTGATAGATTTATATTATTCTTTACTGACTGATGAATTACGTTTGGAAGGTATTAATGTTTTGAATATAATTGATAAGAAGACTATAGTAAAATCGTATCAACAAAGTATAGTGTTTGGTATTACTCAAGCGGCGTTGATAGTGCCTATCATAGCCATGAGCGATGAAATGAGGGAAAGGACATTTGAGGATCCGGAAACTTCTGAGAAAGTGAATGTGGTGTCAAGAAGTGAAGAGTTCATATATTTAGCTAAACAAGACGAAGAATATCGTAACCGAGTTATTGAACTGTTTGATGAAATCTCTGATCGATACATTTTTCTATCAACTTGATATTTATGTAAAAGTATTTTTAGGTTTAAATCTTCTTTTTGTCTTTATGTCGCACTCAGAGAGTTCAATAAGGAAGTGCCTTAGTTTAGATTCAGAATGATAAATGTACGCTTAGTACATAACAATGTAATCATTAAACCGAGAGCAGCAGACTTCAATTTATAAGAATGATTTGATGTTTGGGATATTTACAATTCCAAGAATAATTAGTGAATTAAGTACAAGGTGTAAAACTGTTAATTATTGATTAAAATATAATTGATTTCATTGCTATTTTGTTTTAATCTTTTACTACTGTGCCAAATAATTAGAAACAATAAAAAATATAACAAACAGGCGAATTAAGAACCTCCGTCTTTTGAGAAGTCGGTTAAAAATGTACACAAAAGTAGTACAAAATGTATGCTAAATGAGTGGTTCTACAATTTATACACCCTTACAATTAAGTAAGAACTCTTGCAAGATCGATTAAAGATTGCTATCTGCTTATACCCATCTGGTAAATGATACAAAAACATATGTTTTGATTATCTATAGTCTGTTTCAAGTGTTCCGTTTCGTTCAAATAGAAGTCGTCATGTCACATGTTCTTAGACAAATAGTTGATGGAAAATATCGCTACGAGTTAACAATGTTGTTTACTTATTGTGTTATCAAATAAAATATTTGTTTTATGTAATAGGACATTATCTTTCAATGTAGTAGACAATGGAAATTATCATGTTTAAATTAGTAATAATTTATTATGTGACAAATAAACTGCATAAACAATTGCCTATTGCCCCCTTAACAAATAATAACAAACGTGAATTGGAAAACACTATCATACGTCCCTTACATTCTATTTGAAAAAAACAGAGACGACATGTGTGTCAAAACACAGCAGTGGGAATCCACAAACGTAAAGCAGCGTATCCCGAACATAAGGGTGTGTATTGACCCATGTTCCGAGCTGTAACATTTACCGCATCGGGTCGTTGCTCGCTTGTATCCCCGTAACAATATGTACTAGCTACTTAAATGTTTGCTGTATTCTATGTTACATTACACCGCGTAACGTAGGTCAGTACCTTAAAACATATTATAAGAAACTTTATAATTATACTGCAATATTTCGATATTACAGTTACAAGACGTTTGTAATCGGGAATCAAATGTTGGAATTTAACGACAGATGAACAACCAGTGAGCTACAACTACAAACTCCTGTGTTAATGTTTACATGCAGATAAAAAATTTAATTATACATTGAATTATGTAAACATTATTAAATCTTGGTTTTGTGTTCACAACGAAAAGAACAAATGTACAGTGCGGTCTGTAACAACTGAACTACCGTTATTTAAAGTAATTTCAATTATTTTTAAGAAATAGCATAAAATGGATACAGGAATTATAAAAACATCGTCTACAATCAAAACTATAACAGAACAAGACGTTAAATTTATCGTAAAAAGTTGTTTATTAAATGCAAATACAAATGCAATTATAGAAAATTACGTAATTCATAACGCCAATGATAAAATGTTAGGATTTTTATCGGATTATTGGAAATTGAAAGTGCAACTACTTGTAAAGGAGAAGAGAAAATTGCTTTCTTTCTTTATCAAAGCAATATCGACTACAAATGAAGCTAAAGCAAATATGGTGAAGGAATTGAAATTGTTCGATAAAGAATTATTTTTCTACAATGTTATTAAACGACAAATTGAAATATCAGGTAAGCGCTTTTTGTTATTCTTGTTACACTAAAAAGCATGCTTTTCAGCAGTTAAGTCTCTGAATGCTTATAATAATTTGGTAATCTGTGATTTGAACACAATAGTATCCTAGTATTTAAGCAATTTAACCACCAGTGACGTAAAACATTTTACTACTTTTAGGTATGAAGTCTTGGAGTGCATCACTTATAACAGCTCTCCCCGAAGCAATGGTGTTTGATGATTTGAATGCAAAGGGATATCAGACTAGAAATAAATTTGAAAGATTCGACGAACAACACACATTACAAGCTCTAATCACACTGGCACGTTTTCACGCATCTTCCATTATTTACGAAGAAAGAAAAAGCAAATCATTAATGAGGAAATATCGAATTAACGAAGAATTTGAAAATTATCTAAATCGAGGAGGATACAAAATATCTGATCCGTGGTACTATCAATGTATGACAGGAGCTTTGGAAGCGGTTAAAAGGTATTCAAAATACAACAAAGATATTCAATTGATGGATAGGATAGATAAACGGTGGAGAGAAGTTTGGCAGGCGGCTTTAAAACTTAGTGATTCAAGCAATCAGCGCTGCGTAATCTGTCACAGAGATTTGTGGAACAATAATATTCTATTTCATTACAAAGAGGTATCTAATTCAGAACCGGATGATTGCGTTTTAGTTGATTTCCAAGCAGTCAGGTATCAAGAACCTGCGGGAGATGTAATGCTTCTTCTTTATTGTAATTTGGATCCAATTTATCGTGAAAATAAAATGTATTTCTTTTTAAATCACTACTACGAAGAATTACAGCGAATACTTTTTGAAAAAGGAATATAAATAAATGATGTGTTGACAAAAGAAATGTTTTTAACATCAGCAAAGAAACAAAGATTATGGGGTTTAGTGGTAAGCGCCTGCCTAATACCACAGTTTTGGCTTGACGATAATCTAATTACGAAAATATTTGGCGATACTAAAAATTTTAATCAAATACTATCGAAAAATAAAGGCGCATTCATCATTAAAATGATGGAAATAAACGAAGATTACAAAAATACCGTTATAAGGGTTTTTGATGAAATAGTTATGAGATATTGTGTTGAATAATATTTTTTTCTGAATTTACACTTTTGTATATGATTTATTGACAATTTGGTAACGAAAACTTTGTATTTTTGTGCCTCAAATGTGTAAAGAAGCATACTTAATTTACTTTTGAACTTAAACCTACTGAAGACTGAAAATTTTTACGACACATTACAACAAATAAACTAAAATCTTCTGTGAAATAAAATTTCTCGTTTCTTTGTTATTCTGCTACTTTTCTTTCGATTGACAAGTTTAGGTTTAAAATGATTGTCATTAAAATGTCGTGCACCAAACCTTTTGTACCAAGGATCATCGTCCAGCCTGCTGTAGATATCACAAAATGGACGGATCAATAAAATATACAACAGTTCCACGAAGCTGAGAATGCTTACTCCCAGGAACAAGCCTCCAGTCCCTCCGTTGATACTGCAAAAATATAATTGCTTTCATAACATTCTACTAGTATTTTTCTTTTATTAGAATCTAAAATTAAATTTTATGTATTTAAAATACATCAATTGCGCACAATTTCAACATAAAATTAAAATAATAAATGCTTTAATAATTTAAAAACCATAACTTAAAAAATTAAATGACACTTGTCAGTCTGATTTAGTTACTAAGTTGCTAATTTTTTCAAGAAAAAATAAATACAAAGTTATAAAATGCTCTTAATACTGTATAATAAATTAATAAAAATCCATCTTAATTATACTAAACGACATCATAAATAATATTTTTAAAGTCACTTAATTACGTTCGTAATGAAGGCAGATGTGCCTTGCATGTAAATTGAATGGGCAATCGTTCACTTGAATGGCTGTATTGAAAAATGTAGGTCAAATGTACCGAGGTAGTGTCGTGTCGAGTTAACGGTTAACCGTCGAACCCAATCGATATTTAAAATCGATTTAAATATTGTTTAATATACTTATAGGGAGAAGGGGGAAAGGATTTGGTAGAGGAAGTAGAAACATTTAATTTCCCTTTGTTTCAATTCCGTCATATTTTTAAATTGATTCAATTTTAAGAGAACTTTTAAGGTATTTCGAGATCGATTGTTAGTTCTAAACTAAGGATAGATGCAAAATGGAAAGTCGGACACTTGCTAACATTTAATTATTGTAAAAGTCAATAATTCGTATGCAATTTTTTTAACTTGTTAGTATTTTTTAAAAAAAACTAAAAGGTTAGTCCCCTGTCCGCATATTGAAATTGAAATATTCCCTTTGTCTACGTTCACATTTCGATTTCAATGAAAATGTCGCTTTTGAACCTCACTAGGAAGAATTTAAAGTGATAGAAAACTTTTGTT
Source organism: Papilio helenus (assembly GCA_026546675.1). Taxonomy (NCBI): domain Eukaryota; kingdom Metazoa; phylum Arthropoda; class Insecta; order Lepidoptera; family Papilionidae; genus Papilio; species Papilio helenus. Next base: position 4,257,927 of record JAOCNA010000005.1, read on the forward strand.
ACATTTTAAATTACAATTTCCACTATTGGAAACTATATTAAACTTGAATTACATATGAGAATTTAATGTTAAATTTTTTTAGGAGCACAATATCTCAAAGTAATTAAGGAGCTATTTGTATGTTCATTAAACTTTAATTACAAAGAAATATAACATAAACCATGCAGAAAACGTAAGCTACACGATTGTGAAAAGCCTATTTTTAATCTGTTTCGTGGCTCAGCACATTGGAGTCAAACAGAGGTCACCAAATCGCCTTTGATTTTTTAAATGTACATTCATAGATGTATATTCATAGACAAACAAGACAAGAAAATGTATTTAGTTAAGACAACATGGGCGAGATTTAAAAAACAAAATAAAACAATCAAATCAAGCATCAAACTTTAATAACCACTGAAATTATACCACCACTAACTTTTTGAACACTAAAAGCGCGCGCACACCTCAGACCAAACTATTGCACAACTGTTTAGTTGCACATTTATTCATATGAGCTTATATAGAGGTACACATGCTACTCGGTTTTTAGTTGTGTAACTAAACGGTTGAATGGGCTGCGAAACAATCGACAATCGCAGAACAGTTGTGCGATAGTTTAGTTATTAGTGTGCGCCTCTATATCATCACGAGGCTTACAAAAACATTCTCTAATTTTAGTAATCTAAACTTAATATTATAAAGAGGAAAGATTTGTATTTTTGTATTTGTTGTATTCTTGCACCGTGAAAATACTACGTTGTCAGTATATCAGAGTAAAATAGGCTGTATTTTCATAATTTTTAATTACACGCGGACGAAGTGGCGAGCAACAGCTAGTTAATTGCATTTGTAAAACTACACTTCAAAAATACAGTAAACCCAATTTTAACAAATAATCGATTAGTAGAACTAAACTTTTTAAACATCAGTCACTTTTTAATACTTTTTTTTACTTCTATACGTACAAAGTCGTCGCTAGCTTGCTGGTAGATAAATCGTTTTTATATTATTTTAAGATAGTCTTTAAAAGCCTTAGAGTACGAATTCTTCTCGGAAATACAGAAGCAAATGAAGTATTTTTGTATCACACTTTTAACAAATTGTAGTCGGAGGCCATCTTTATATTATCTGACATTATGTACAGTCGCGGGATTTCGCGGTGTCCTTGTAGAAAAACTGTTCCGCGTCGTGTTAATGCGAACGAAACGTTCAGACGACTAAAGATTTTAAGGAATTACCGGCATCAGACTGTACTTGTGCTATTTCTATTAAATTAAAAACTTTGGTGAGGATTTAATCAAAAAGGAACATCAAATTAAAATAAAACTTTAATCACCTCTGAAATAAAAGACATTTAGTTCAAAACTTTTGTTGTATTGACGGCCTAATTAAAACTAATCTTGAATACTTTATTATTCGTAATCGCTTACAATCTGAAAAACAGCAACATTTTGAATATAAATTTTAAACGTGGCCTTATCATTTAAGGCGCGGTTATGTAATGAAATATGTTTCAGTATTCAGTCGAAGAGTTATTTAAAATCAAGACTTAACATTGTGTATAAAAATTATATTTAGTAGCACCTATGATCACTAACCGATGATCTAGGGAAGGGGGAGGGGGCAGTTCGACAGTTAAGGGGGGGCAGGTTGATGATCTGGTATTAAATACTTTTAAAAAAGTAATCCTTTAGAGAAATGACGAGTCGTTTTTGAGTAATCTTAATGGATCTCTAGGGACAGTTGGCATTTTCAATTATTTTTTATATTTATTTTTCTCAAGAGCGAGGGTGGGGCACTACCACTGCTCCCTCTGGCGATGCCCTTGGTAGCCGTTAGCCAACTGTTACTGGTAAATAAGATATTGTTGAGAAAATAAATGAATTAATGATTACTCACATGTCACTCTCAGTCTAAAGCTTTACAAAAGCAAGAAAAACGTATAAACCGAATTGATTATTTTTAATAAATACTACTCGGTAAAATAATATAAAATGTACAGTTCGCTGGACAGTCACTTCAAACAATATTAGTTTACATATAAGTACTTACCAGTACGTCAACCTATTGAAAACAAATGAATAAATGAAAAAAAAAAAGAGAAAACACTTTCGCGAAGAATATTCAAACACAGATAGTATACGTATTTTATTTATGTAATCTGAATGTCACTTCAAGCGTCAACAGTGACTTTTTGTTATTTATTACTAGCTTTTGCCCGCGACTTCGTATGCGTGGAGTTAAAAAAAAAACAAATGTGTTCTTCCAGACTGTGTATTACATCTATGCCAAATTTCATCCAGATCCGACCGGCAGTACGTTTTTTTTCTGTCGAACGGAATAAATAGTATCCTATGTCCGTCTCCTGGCTCAAAGCTACCTCCTCACCAATTTTCAGCCATATCGGTAAAGCCTTTCTTGAGTTATAAATAGTGTAACTAACACAACTTTCTTTTATATATATAGATTTGTAATTTAAATGTAAATTGTAATACGGTGAAGGAAAACATCGTGATGCAACCTGCACATATCCGCGCAGAAATTCAAAGATATGTGTGAAGTCAACCAACCCGTACTTGGCCAGCGTGGTTGACTATGGCCTTGTCACCCTAACTTAGGGTAGGCTCCGAGCCGCTCGGTGGGGACATATAGTGAGCTGGTGATGATGATGAATTGTAAATTGAAATGTTTGGAAATTCAAGTTTCGTCGATTAAAATTACGTGTCATACGCGTGGTATTTAGTAACAAACTTTGATTGCGTAAACTATAATAGTAAAGATTTCCTTCTTCCATTACTTGTACTTTTGAAGACAGTTGACAGTTGACACTATCGAACTGACACAAACAGTAATGTAATTTTGACCAACGTAAAACTGATGCAGCGAATATTATGATCATTCGTAGACAAATAATTTTAACTTTAACGATAACCGGCGATATGATGGAACCCACCCTAAGTTGTCTCAAAGTACTGCAAATAGTTAATAGAAATACGTACAACGAAAATACCAATCGCAAATAAACCAGGCAAAAACAATTTCTTTTTTCGCTCTGGTGTGGTGTTACTATTTTCTGCATAATTTTCAACGTTGTCCGGACGTGCGCCTAGTTTGAGTTTAATTCTGAAATTCTGTATAAACAAGAAAATCGGAGTCCCAATTAGTCTTCACTTATTCTTATTTTGAAAAGTTACTACATGAGCCTCGCCTCAGGGTGAGCGCATCGATTGTCGACTGTTTTACAGCCAATTCAACTGTTTAGTTGCACAACTAAAAATCCAGTAGTGCGATAGTTTAGTCAAAGGTGAGCGCGGGCTATAAGTAATAATATTTTTTATACCTTTCTTCTTAAGTTGTCGGAAAAACAACTTCCTTTGCCCATCGCTTTGCATTCCGTATTCTTTGATGGCTGAAAACATTAATACTATTCGATTTTAGAACATAAAATGGAGCACTCTTATGGGCGGTTACCCAAGTCGTTTGTATTCTATAGTGCTTATGGTTCGATAAATTCATAAAATGAGGTTCCGAATAACGTGACTTGTGTTTTACTCCATTAAACCTTAGTTTTAACTAACAGATAAAATTGGGTCGGTCAAATGTTAACTTTATTTGAAGGTTTTTTTGTCACTAAGTTCTCATTTTTCAGCGATATCATCAAACGATATCTAAGGGTTTTACAATTTTTCATACTTTACGAAATGCGTGACAAGTGACTGCTATCAAGATCCAGTGTGGGAAAGGGACGGCAATAAGATCATACGACAAAATTAAAAAATAGCAAAATGTCGGACATTCTTCGACTTTTGTATCTGGAAATGACAATAAGGTGGCTCTATTTGGTCGATTAATACACAGATAAGGCGATTTGAGAAATAGAAAAGTTTTTAACATTAATTTTTAGTTTTACCGCAATTTAAGACCAATAAAATCAATTTGAAACACATTTTTATTAAAGAGCCATCCATCGGCGGATAGCGGAACTAATATTTGGCTTCAGAATCACTAGGTAACGATAAAATAAAGGCATACTTCAGCAACTGGGCATAACTTACTTCTACAGTGAAAGTCACAGCGCAGAAAATACACAAAAGAAACAATCCAGTACACATGGTGTTTGATTCTGAAACATAATTTTTTTTTTTAATTTGATGTTTCGTATTCGTGAGAAGCAAAATGTTAGCGTATGGAGATGTTATGCGACGAGACGATGAGGACATAAACCAGAAAGTGTTAAAATTGAATGTGGATGCCTACAAAGGTAAAGGAAGGCCGAAGTAAGTATGGATTGTGTGAAAGATATGTTTAAGAAGGGAGTGGATTCAGATATGACGGCTAATAGAATTGTATGGAAGAGCAGCACATACTGTGCCAACCCTCCGTAGGGATATGGGCAAGTTGATGATGAATACTAAACACAAAAGACTAATAAAATAATAACATTACCAACAAAATGTATCAGTATACTGAGGAAATGAAAAACACTTATAAAGTATGGAAATAAGCGAAACAAATTATTGTGTTTTCTTAATTGAAGATACCTTCGACTGTGTTTTTCATTTTCACATTAATTACGTACTAAATTTATTAATTGGATATACGTAGTTAGAGAATAACATTATGAATTAACTAAAGTTAATTGAATCGATTTTCATTTTTAAATAAAAGTTAAGTATAATAATTGGTGCCTTTGTCCTAACTATCGCACGACAGTTATGCGATTTTTGATTGTTCCCAACCCATTCAACTGTTTAGTTGCACAACTATAATCGAGTAGTGTACCGTATGAGCTCATAAATCAAAGCGCGACTAAACAGTTGTTGGATAGTTTAGTCAAAGTTGTGCGCGCACTCTAAGATACCGAGGTGTTTAGGAAGGACATCTGCCCCCTCCCCCACTAGAGTACCGGAAATTTTAAAAATGTATTTTAATTAAAAACAGCGTGTAATTTTTAATCATTGTTTCACACATACATATTAAAAAGGTAAAAATTAAGTGATTGATTAACTTTGTCATAATTTCCTATGCATTTTTCATTTAAAATACAAACAGTTTTCTTTTTGGTTAATTTCTATCATGCGGTTAATAGTAATTGTTTTATTATGTTGTTTAACTATAACTTTACAGGTGAGAAATTTTAATATTCAGAACATATCGTCAAAAGTTATTCATAAGTTCTTTGAACGTTTCACGACAGTATAGCAAATTTCGTTGTTCTAAAAGTTATATCACTACCAGTTCACTATACGTCCCCACCAAGGGGCTCGGAGCCTACCTTAAGTAAGGGTGACTAGGCCATAGTCAACCACACTGCACTGCGGGTTGATTTCACACATATCTTTGAATTTCTTCACCGATATGTGCAGGCATCACGATGTTTTCCTTCACCGTAAGAACGTCGGGTAAATTATGTACATATGAAAATTCG
>JAOCNA010000005.1:4273276-4284549 GCA_026546675.1 Papilio helenus
CTCCAGACTTTGTTTTATATCTGTGCTAAATTTCAATAAGATATGTTGAACCGTTGCAGAATTATCGAGTAAACATTGAAAAACAAAATTAATGCATCCCACGGGAACCGTAACTGTTTCCGGGATCAAAAGTAGCCTATGTTTTCTTCCAGACTATACTCTACATCTGTGCCGAATTTCACGGGGATTCGTTCAGCCGTTTAGGCTACAAACTCTAACAAACATCCATCCATCTAAACTTTCGCATTTATAATATAATATTAATATGATTTCCACTTAAAATTCAAGCCTAGTTCAGTTGTAGGTTAATTTACATTTTCAACGTGAGACGTAAATACAAGCACTTTATTTATATTTCAATTATTCCTCTAGAATTATTCCCTCACGCAAATATGTCGTAAGTGGATTACATCTAAGGTCACGTGACAGCACTTGGGGCGAGACGGGCCAAATTGTTTTAGAGGGTGCTCTGTTTGCCAAGCTCTCTTGAGACAGTACTAGTAACAAAAATGTCACATTTTTTATGTTACCTTTTGAGTAAACACACACGTGGCACTTACTTGAGCGATTCACAGTATATCGGAAGTATACGTAATATCACTTAGAGTTTTCTGAGCAATTGATGTTAAAAGCTATAAGATGGCAAACGAGCCAGGGGCTACTAGAATTCGCCGAAATAGCTAAGCGACCGCTGCCCGGTGGCAGAGTCCTCACCTCTTTAAAATCCATCTCTCCTTTCCGTCTTTCCCTTATAAGTAAAGGATGGAAGGAACAAGAGACTTAAGTTATTGGCACATTAGGTACTACCAGACGAAAAACGCAATTAATAACACTTCAATCCTCTCTTCTGTGTGATTGTGGCAGTGCAACCGATGTTATACTGACGTCTACTACTGATTGTTGCTATAAAAGTCATTTTTAAAAGGGGGAACAACGAGGTGATCGACTGCGATGGACATTGCAATGCTAGTATTGCTAGTTGTGGATAATTGTGGACTACACCTAAAAGGAGACGTAGCCTAAGTTTATACAAAGCTATAATTTTATGTATAAATTGTATTCTTCAGCTATGTACATCTTAAATAAATCCATATGTCGACCTCGTTTACCCTTACTCTACGACTAGGAAGGAATTGTTACAAAGTATTTTTAAGTGCTCTTTGTTTGCTTAGTTCTCCACGAACGTTATTATAATGAACAGACGAGGGAAATATTTTACAACGATACCAGCGTTCAACGTGAACTTCTTGATAAATATATTTAATTAATTCCATAATAATATTTGTGACGACAATACTAGATGTCGGTTGAAATACTAGAAATAAAAACTAAACATAACCTCAATTATTCCGGGTTGTTGAAGTTTCCATTTTAGTGGGTAGTCCGGCCGAAACATAAGTCCGGGAGTCGCACACGAAACTGTACCTGCTGCCCCCGCTGCACGGACGACGCAGTGCGTAAAGGCATTCCCCGCGACATAAAAAAAAACTGAAGTTCCATACATTTTATAATACCTATTGATTCATTAGTGTTTGACATAAGTTTCAAAGGAGTAAAACTAGCACTAACGAATGGTTAAATGCAGTTGGGAAACCGGTCATTAGAAATTCATAGAATCTTTAGTTAGTTCATTTGTAAAAAGAAAGAATTGTTCAAAAGTATGCTATGATTGCTGACATTCTACGCCATGAAGTAGTGTGTTTTTTTTATATTAGTATAGATTGATAGTGTTTTTTTATACAAAATAACTTTTTTACGAATGACATAGAATGTTGAATATACACTTAATAATACTGATCAAAGGGGCGGAGTGCTCGTGGTAGACTACATTTTCAACACTTACTTTGTGCGAGCGCTCTTTGAAAGGAAAAACCAAGTATAACGTTCATGGAGTTAGTAGTACAATAATGATAGTTTTCAATGTTTTTCATTTTCGAAATTGACAAATTTATTTCATCACAAACAAGCAGAAGTTAAAAATTCTGTTAGAAATTATATGAATACAATTAAAACAATGTTATCTATCTATACTAATATTATAAAGAGGAAAGATTTGTATTTTTGTATGTATTGAAATAACTCAAAAACGACTGGGCCGATTTTAAAAATTCTTTCACCGTTAGAAAGGTAATTTATCTGTGAGTAACATAGGCTATATTTTTTATTTTCATGCGTTCGAAGTCGTGAGCAAAAGCTAGTATATGATAAACATTAAAGTAATCACTAACAGTTTTAATATGTAGAGTTAATTTCCATTATTATTTGTCAAAGTATATTTGCCAGAGCCAATTTTAATTGATGTCAAAGATACTTATTTGACAACTGAGTATGTGTTTGAACTTTGCGAACATTTAATTAGGACTAGCTTTTGTCCGCGAAATCGTCCGCGCAAATAACTGAAGGTAAGTAGCATTTGTGAAATTTCGGTTAATCTAACCCTATACCTGAACCAGACTAGTTTAGCCGTTCAGGGATAAGTTGTTATTTAATTCGTCTTATTCCCCAACGTGTTATACTCTAAATTAAATCGGCACAAAACAAATAATGAAAATGAAATGAATGAAATGAATGAATGAAAGAATGAAGAATAAATAATGAACTTAAGAAATATAATTTGATTAAAATATAATATAAACTGTAGCACAGTAACATAGAACTTCTAATCGAAATATATTGTTTTACATAATCTATACATATAACAAAATTGGAGTGTCTGTAATATGTATGTGCCTGTAACATTTTTAAAAATAATCATTTTTGCAAATTTCTATTTGCGTTGCTGAAAAACCAATTTTAAATTTGATTATCCGTCTGTTGGACTGTTTTTAGCTATACGCGGGAACATTAGAGGCTCCTTTTTTCATTTCGCTCAAAGTCGCGGGCAACCCCTAGTTAAAATGAATCAGAGATCGTTTTTATTATAAGAAGAAAATCAATTTGGTTTGGGGTTTCATACTTTATTGAGTAACACAATATTTATTGTTTTTCGATGTCTTTTGCGAAATAACAAATGATTTTTGTAAAATAACACGTATTGTATAAATAATAATAAAAATGTTTCTTCGGATCGCCATATTTTTTTTTAAATATTTATTAACGCGAAAAGAATACAATAAAATAACAAAACATTCGAATTCCCTTCACTCAAGAGCACATTTTAAATATAAAAATAACAAGGCACGTATTGTTAATGAAAACATAATTATATAGAAATACTTTTCATAGTACAAATGAGTACCCTTTTCTGGCAAAATAACATAAAAAGCTACTGGTTTGTTTTTAGTTTAACAAAGAAACTGTAAAGGGAGGTTAATGAAATATCTGATATTTTTAATGAAGTAATACAATCCTTTCAAAAGAACTATAGAACTAAAGAAAATAAAACCTAACAATATCTCATTAACAGTTTAGATAACGAAAGGATTCAAAAGATAACAATAGTTCTTACGTAGGAAATACTAAAGCACCTCTTCCACTAAGATAATAATCGTACAAGTCTAGCTGTGCACGACTTCTATCTCTATGATAGTCGCGTTTATCCTAGAGGAACAGGACACAGACTGTACTCACAGCTTGAGACTGTAATCATGGATGTAACCAGCCGACGATCTAAGGAGATAGCGACGTGTGGCAGCTGCCCTAGCTCCATCCAAAGACATTTAACAAATATATAGACTAGACATAGTTAACACTATTTTTTCACTGGTAACTTCTTTGAAAGGTACTATGTTAGTTGTCAAGTTTAATGCCACCTCATGTCCTTGTATTGACATGTTGTAAAACATTTTACAAAATTATAATAAGCTCCATCTTTTGTTATATAAATGAACTAAACAGTATCACAAAATAAAAATGTAAACATTTAAATGTGATTTAGGGATATTGGCAATTCATTTAAATACAGAAAAATGTTTCAAGCGAAGTGTCATCTATGCTTCCTCTATATATTTTTTGAATCTCTTTTGCTCCATCCCTGATAAACCCCTACTGTACTCCTAGTTACAGACATTTTCAAATACATTGTAACTACGAATTTTTAACAAATGTCGAAATGCAAAGTTTATTTAAATATTTTAAATCCGTAAGCTTTTAGAGGAGTTATCGTTTGGTAACGAATTTAATCTGCAAAAATCCAATCAGCCCGACAAAAGTCTTACGTGGATGATCCTCCCGTTTGGAAATAAATGGAGGTCGTATAATGACAAGGTATAACGTAACTCTCATTTTTTTAACAAATGACGAATCAAAACTTTTTTAATTATCAATGATTAAATCACATTCATACGATGACAATCAATTAAGTAGTAGAATATAACAGCAATTGTTAAATGTTCCTACTTTTTTGGATTTCCTCGTGTATGAAAAAGCCAAGATATCGTCAGCTACCTTCCATTTAAAGTCCCGTCGGAATTGGTCCAGCCGTTTCTGAGATACTCGGAACAACCGCGGCTTGCGAACAGACAAAAAAAAAACATTTTTGTTAGGCAGGTAAAGACAAGTTTAAACCGTCAATTAGAACTGAGCAATTTTTATAGGCTTTATCATGACATAACTTCTAATAATCAGTTTCACGATATTTTTCGTTGTCCATATGTAAATATAACCCTAATAAAACAATTTAGTAAGTGATTAAGCTATAAATAAGTTTATGACAAAATCTCTATGTCAAAACAACATATAAAATCTATTATGTGCTCATATTTGATGGTGTAATTTAACCCTAATACGCAACGCAAACTGGACTTGAACAACCAAGATTGCGATTAATAAAAAGGTTTCAAACCGGCACATACCTTTCCAAGAACGATGTATTATCATTAACCAAATGTTTCAAACCACTGATAGACGACTCCGCGCAATAATCTTTGCCTACCGTCTTAACGCTCTCTTTCAAAATTTCAAGATCGGTTTGTTTCGCAAGCCTTCTCTGGTAACGACGGTAAGTCGATGCGAACGGCGAGGGATCTGAAATCGATTGCATTTTACTATCGATATTCATCCATGTATGAATTGCAACTAAACCAGTGTTGTGTTTCGTTTACATTTCGAAACTATAGGTGTGCTTAAACGATTGTTGTTAAATATTCCATTACTTGATAAGATCGACACTCGATTAGAGGTTAATTATTGTGATTGATTGTCTTTGCGATGAGAGTTATTGATTCCAAACAAACGCTCTTTTTTAGAGTCAATAATATGTTATCCATACAATTCATACATCAATGTTTACTGTAAACTGTAGGTACTTAAATATGACTCAGTGCTTGCGATCGCTTTTTATTGCATAATTATCACTTTCGACTTAAGTATGTAATAACAGTTTTGGCCTCTAATTGAATCAAGGCAATACGAGTATTTAGTTATTTAAATGCTTTAACATTAACTATTTATGTTCATATAAATTATAAGAGCTAAAAGAATTGTTTATGGTTCAACCGGATGGGAAACTGTAAACAAACGATTTTTATAGTCCGAAATAAACAAAAACAAATCGCAACTAAATCTAAAACGAGCCGATAATTGAATCATATTATTCCAAGTTGGAAATACAACCACTGAACTGTGACCTCATTGCAACATGTTATTTTAAGTAAACAATAAAATATAAATAACTTGTAATTGTCGTGCGAAAACCATGTCATCATAAGTTACGTACTGTTTAATAATGCTTTGAAATTCCGTCTAAAACAGTCAAAGTGCTTGATGCAATATTGCATTAATGCATACTTGTACAGACCAAATTATGTATGTATTGTACATATGAATATACTCGTGGTCAAGCATATTACTAGCTTCCTTTCTCTACCGCCTCAAGAGCGCCATCACGTGGTTTTACGCAAACTAATCTGCATTACAAGACAATAAACTATGGCATTTTGTGTTGCAACAGTGTCACATGATTCTTGCTCAAATTATGCATTTATATTAAACATTTACGAGTAGCGTGTGTATTAGAATTTACTTAATATTTCCTTTGAATTTAATTTAATAACAGTAAGGGTTAGTTTTTATTCAGTATGATCAGATGGGTAAAATAAAAAAGTCGTTTAGCGTAGTTAATCATACTTCAAAAATCATTAACTAGTTATTAATAGTAGCTTTGTTCGAAAATTATTAATTCACGAGTTATTAAACTTCGATTTTGATCTATTCCAAACCATTAATGCGCGAGTTTATCAGTAATCTAGGTCTAATTACGATGGAAAAACTATCATGGACACTAAGCATTCAAATGACCTATAATTACGACTAAACATCGAACAAACTGTTTCACACAAAATACTGCTTATGAAATTGACTACAAACATTTTTAATTAACAGTTTTACAACGAACAGTTAAAAATATTGACTTTATAACATGTGCACACGTTTGACTAAAATATCACACAACTGTTTAGTCTCGCTTTGATTCCTATGAGCTTATATGGAGGTGCGCCACTACTCGATTTTTAGTTGTGCAACTAAACAATTGTATTGGCTGCCAAACAATCGACAATCGATAGTTTAGTCAAAGATGTGCGCCCTCTCTTATTGTACTTTCTGTTTCCTGACCATAAACTACCAGCTTGAATTAAAATTGCATGAGCTCGAAAACTTAAGGATAAGATATTATAATTATGTAACAAATGTGTTATTTATTATTGAAAATGTAAAAATTTGCTGCGATAAAGTTTTTTTTAAAGTAAAGCTTCGCAGGTTCAGGATTGCAACAGGTAGCGGTGGTGGAGGCACGTTCTCTCGCCGCTTTCCTTCAGACACAAGCCATCCGCGCTCACAACCAACACACTGATTAAGTTCAACTTAATTATATAACTTAAACAAGTTTAAGTGCTAAGTGAAGTGTTGTGTTATCGATATTACAAAGTAAGTGATCGACATTGTAAAATAACATGTGTAAAATAACAGTTTATTTACGGTTTTTAAGTTTTTTAATCAAGTAAATTACGTGTTTGAGATATTTATTATTTCATTTTCTCTTTTGATAACTTTTTAAATAATAAAGGATAATAAGTACGTTAAGATGTGAAGTCTGTACTTCTACTCCTACTATTTCTATTATTTATATCTTCTACTATTTATATTGTCTAAATTCACAAGATATATTTATTACTTTTTACCTATGTGTGCCAATTAGATTATTTAAAAACTTTTTAACAAATGCCCTTTATACTAACTGTAAGATAAAATACTTTTAATTCATAGTTTAGAATCCTAATAACCTTTCCCTTTACTCTCTTGAAAGTTGTCTAACAGTTAACAAAAGTTGTTAGCTTCCTGCAACGTCGATACCGGTGGATCTGGCTTGATAATAAACCAGAATTGTATTACATACTATTATGGTACGATAGAGTACAGTACACATGTTTATTTAAAGACTAGCTGTTGCCCGCGACTTCATCCACGCAATATTAAAATAAAAAAGAAACCTATAATATGCCAGTCTATGTCAGCTACCCTTCAGTGAAAGTCCGGTCGAAATTGGCCCAGCTGTTTCGGAACAAACGCGGCTTGCGGACAGACAGACAGACAAAAAAAATTTAAATACGATTTTCGTTATCAGCACCGCAGATACATCATCTTCCCGAAATCTGGAATTTTTCTTTTGATGTTACAAACAGACACTCGAATTTTGTTATATGTATAGATTAAATCATTATTCAGGCGTTACATCTTAACAATCCTTGATTATCATAATTTGAGTATCTATTTATCGCAAAACGTACGCACAACCATTATCTATTAAAATAGACATCAATGTTATTAAAATAATAAATTACTATAATCATTATAATTGCTATTCACTTAACCTACAAAGTTCGCAATCGGATAAATATGTCATTTGTATAACTGGTATATCCGCCTCTATTCGTCAAAAGCATTGTAAACTCCAATTCGTAGTCAGTTGTTTCGTAAACAAAACCGACAAAGTAATATCTCATCTCGACATCTGTGAGAATATTGTCGAAAGTGAATTTTTGATAGTTTTGAAAGCAAAATTTACTGAGACATCGTGACCTTGGCCATTATATTGAGATATTGGTGAACGTACGCATTTATTTTTGCTCCGTCATCGTTTATGTTAAGGTCTTTTGTGTTTATATAGATAACAATCATAAGCGTTTTATTTTTAATAAATTCAAGGTTTTTGAACTTTATTATGTACTGTACGCACTAATTAACTTGTCGGACAGACTAACCTCGACTTTGGCTTTTACTTCAACGAATTAACATAAGTGCAATTAGTTACAAAAATTATCCAACAGACATGTTACATGTTTTTTTTAAAAGTAACATGATATAAGGCTGAATCTGTAAATAGTTTTATACGGTTATAAGTATATTATTTTCGTTCATCTCACTGATGCAACTGAAGTAAATAAACAAGCTACCAAATTCTAGCTTCTACCGGCTGATAATGATACCAATTTACGTTGTCGCGTGCGGCCTTTGAGATAGTATCGAAATGTCCAACGAATATGAACGTATCCGCCGCGGCCGCAAACTGGGTCAATAGGTGTTTAGAGGCTATTCTTCTTACTTAATTTGACGCATCAAACGCAACCGGTTTTACTATTTCAAACATCTGTCATTTGTTTATAGTATACAGTAGTAAAGATTATTTATGTAAACAAACATTTAACGTGGTAACTTAGCGGTTATAGTTGTCAGTTGCGGTTAAGTTGCACCATTAGCCGTGCATGCGATTTTCAACCGTAAGCATAATGTTTACGCTATTATTTATTAGGCATAAGTTCGAACCTTATATTAGATTATAAATTTTCCTTTAGTTAATTTCAAATAGACTGCGTTTCCGGCGAATAACCTTGGTTATAATTTCACTGAAAACAAGTGAATCTAGTCTTAGTTCGTAGTCTTATGTACTTACTTATTGCGACTCGAAATCTTATGCCACGTATACTTCCTCATAATATCAACAATACTTTTTAAACAAGGAAACAATCCATCTCCTCAGAAATCAAAATGAAGATCGCACTAACAGTTTTGCTTAGCTGCACGTACCTGGCCAGCTGCCTCCCTCCCCCGCACCCCGCAGTGGTTCAGGTCCGACTGGAGGAGGAACTGCTGCCAGAGGACTTGCGGAGTCCAGCCCTGCGCAATCCACACCTTCAGGAGATATTACCACTGACCAGCGTTCTACATGAAGGAGAAAAACCAGTAAGAGACTTATTAACTAAAAACATGTTACTTTAGGCTTATAAAGCATTTAACATTTGTGAAGCTTTAGCGAATTTTGAATTCTGAAATACATTTTTAGACATGAATCTAAAACATTGAATTGGACATAAGAATAAGGTTAAAAGTTTTATTAGTTCAGTTTTTGGTTAATTATTAAAATCGAAAATATACATACCGACATCTTAAAGGTTTTTAAAATGATAATATTATCTTCATCATTTCTCAACGTGCATATAGTTCAAGGGCAATAGCAAATAATTTGGCATTGTTATTTCAATATAATTAAACAAAATCAAGATGTGGATGTTTGATATTTCGACAGCACTGGAAGGTCTTACTAATTGTTGCATTGTGTAATGTTCTGCAACGGTTACCATGACGGTCTTATTAGTAGACGTTCTTCTTGTTACTGACTGACGTGAGAAAATTGTAGGTATTACGATATTTAATATATTACATGTTGTCTCCCTCATACCCGGTGTACTAAAAATTCATGATGTTGGAGAAAAACCAATGGATACAGTTGTTGTATTGACATTTATTATAAAAGTCCATGGTGATAGCAATGTGACGCTATAAGTATTGTCCAGTATAGTGAGCACAGTATAGTTAAAGTCCAAGTATTTGCCGTAATATCAGTGGTAGATTACATATATGAGTATGACAGTGACATAGAATAAAAAAATGTTAAAAGAAATTCATTCTTACATAAATTCTCTCTTTATTGAAGTAAAAGTAATGGTAAATTAACGTAGGTAAACACTAAATATAATCTCCATAATAGAACACTTTTAGTATTGTCATCATCAAGCTGAGACTTTCCACTGCCGGAAGTAGGTCTTCCATTTTAAATGTCTAACCTTATAAATGTAGATAGTGAAAGAAAGAAAACAATTTTTATTTAAACCACACACACACACACATAGAAAAATATTTGTAGATTCTCTTGTCAATATGTATTTATGTTATTCTTTGTAGGTATTTCAACGTGAAGCAGACTCAGTATCACGTAGGGAGATTTACAACATTCTAACGCACGCCGGCTTCATCCCGCGCCAGCCCGGTCTGCCGCCGCCGACCTACCACCGCCCGCGCAGCCACAAGACATCGCCACAGCAACGCACCAGTCCTCAACATTACGATATACCTTATCTATCTCAAACAGATTTATTGCAGTATCTATAAATTACTTTAAGTGTTATAACCAAATATACATAAGTGTTTAGATTTTTATGTATCTTATATAGTTGTTACAAGATTTGATTGTTCGTTCGGGCAGTCGAAACCTATTAAATTTTTGACTTTCGTAAACTTTCTTACAACTGTAAATACTGTATTAGTTGTAAAAAAACATGTAAAAAAAATTGGAAGTGTATTTTAAAAGGTCAACTGTAGTTATGAAATATGCACGTAGAATTGAATGAATACGATCCTAGTGGGTAATTCATCACAAATAGATTTGACCTTCGCGACTTCTTGATCCCGTTCCTACGCAGTGTCCACGCTACTATTTAGGTCACATGCTAGCAATAAATTAATAACATTTTTATCTATCTGTTTTTTACCGCTTTTCTTATATAATAACAGTTTTGTAATGTTGTTTATAAATGTTAAGTAAGACGTTTATATGTCTTGACACGTAAATCTTAGGATAACTAAGTACACTTGAAAAGCTTTTATCATAATCTCATAATCGCGGTAGGATGAGGTCGACCGCGACGAAGGCGAATGGTGCGCGGGCGCAGGGCCGCGGCGGGTCGTCGACCGGCGCTCGGCCCATGCTCGGCCTGCGCTCAAACCTCCCCTCGCTACGTGCGCCCCGGCCTGCTGCTCCTGCAGCGAGCCGACGGCAATTTTACGCGGAAACCAGTTTTGAAGTTTGCGTAGCGACAATCTTGAACGATTTGGCGAACTTACGACGGTTGGCGGTTGGATTTCTCTGCACGGACGTGCAAACATTTGTCTCCTAATATAACATGTTAACTACCCGGAATTATCATAATTGTGTCTTATGACGCTGTCGTTACGAACGAACATCTCATATCGTTAAAGTATTCCTTTAACGAGTGTTTGAT
>JAOCNA010000005.1:4363751-4374187 GCA_026546675.1 Papilio helenus
TGTACTAAAAATGTGTCTTGATCCAAAAAAAAATGTTTATTTAAAATCTCATGAATAGAACAGTCACATTAAGTATCACAAAGTAACAAGGTTAGCATACAATGCTATAATAATTTTAATTTATAGTCACATATCTGACAAAACTCCTAATAACAGTTTTGATTGAATTTCAACACAATTACATGGTTTTAATAAATTTTATCCCATAGATGGTACTTACGTAACAAGTTGTAAGTTATATATGTATACTTGAAACAGTCAATAGTTTATAGCGAGTTAGTATTATTTGAAATAAGTCACATGTGAGGTCATATATTCAACATCACTCTAAAAATACGTTTTTTATCATCGTCTACATAATGACCAATAATACTAACAGATAAAATAACCTAGGTAATAGGAATCATTCACATTTAATCAACAATCATATAAAAGCGTGTTTCCCATTGGGTCGAAGGATCAGTTAGGCCATTGGCCCAACGGGAAACACCCATATAAAACAATATCCATTAATCAACATAAAAAACTTGGCACAAGTTTCTTAAACTAAGAGTCATTAAAATTTCTTATAAATCTAATTAAACATAACATTTATTAATAAAAATGATTGTCGGTGGTAACATTTACTTAAATGTCATTAAAAATAACACACACTCACATTTCTGCTTATCCTCTCCGTGTCACATCCAGCACATCTTAATAAGCACACTAAAAACACATATATTTAACACTAGTCAAAAATCACTTAAAATGGTGGGTTAAGGTAGTTTATAAAATTATTTGAATAATCAGGTACTAATACTGTCATTTTAATCCGATGAAGAACAACTGTTGGTTGTGCTTGTGTCATCTTGAATCCTTGTCAATGGTTCAACTCTCAGTCTCTTTGCGATTGGCTCACACGGTGTACAATTGTCACTCAAGCCTCGCTTCCCCGCTACTGCTACCTTCAGAATTGTCACTTTGTCAGAATTATTGTTTTCTTCGTCAGAATTTTGTGATATTGTCAACTGATCGAATTCTCTCACTTGAGCAGCCTGGACTAAGAGCCTTTCTATTTTCATTAAAGTAACAGGATCCTATAAAATAACGAAATTATTTAAATTATGGTACAAAGAAATAGCCATACTTAAGACAAAGTATTTGCAATAAAAAAGACTTGCAGACTTCTTGTAAAGAACATAAAAAAATCTTATGATTAAACCTAAAAGAAACTAAAACAGGTTAGCAATTAAAAATAAAATTGATGAAGAAAACTTAAGGCTTTTTGTTATTGTCAGGAAAAGCCTCTTAAAAATAATAAAACCATAGAAAAGAATTTTGATTAAATTTGTCATAGGAGCATAGTCTGCAAAGCTATTTGTCAAGGGTTTTTTAAATGACGAAATCGCGGGCAAAACCTAGTTAAAAATAAAAACATATTTACCTGCATCCAAGTATGGTTAAGTATTTGGTCGAGAGAAATTCTGTTCTTGACATTGACAGTAAGCATTCTTTTCATGAGCAGTTTGGCCGGCAAACTTATTTTGCTCCAATGCTTGTTTGAATATCTATACTGGCCACGCAATATCTGATCCCTCAGGGACAACTCTTTATAATCAGTTGAGAATGGTAAATAACCAACAAGACTGAAAGATAACAATTTATTAAATAAACAGAACAAAAAACACCTAAACTAGGTGTAATTTATTCCAACATATAAAAAAATTGACATTTTAAGTAAATAATGTGTTCCTATTGCTAATATTAGATTCAGAAAATTATTACCAAACAAAAAATATCACTCCCAAGCTCCATACATCCACTTCAGGTCCATAGCAGTTCTGTCCGTTTGCTCGTAACACTTCCGGTGCTAAATATAATGGTGTTCCGCACATAGTCTTCATAAAGCTATCTTCGCCTACATATTTGCTGAGTCCAAAGTCAGTTATTTTCACTAAAGTTTCTTCATCTTTGCTCTCTAATAGCACATTCTCAGGCTGTAATAGAAATATATTGTTTTATGAAATACAGAGAAAGTTTTGGAAACTACCCAAAATAAGAAAAAACGAAAACCGCTTCAATTCAAAAATTTGAATCATTTAAGTTGAAGAATTTTTTTTCTATAAATTGAATAGAAACTTGTGTTACCTTAAGGTCTCTGTGAGTGATGCCTTGAGAGTGTAGATATTTTACAGCAACCACCATTTGTCGGAAATAAAACTTTGTTAGTTCCTCTGATAGCTGTCCAAATTTAGAGATTCGGTCAAATAATTCACCACCCTGCATCAGCTCTAAGATAATGAATACAGTATCGCCTGTGTCAAAAACTTCTTCCGTTGATACAATACAAGGCTGGAAAATACAACACAAAGTAAAAAAAACATAGATTTTTTTTTAATTATGGTTATTTTATTATTATACTCACATGTCTCAATGCTTTCATAATATTAACTTCGTTCATAATTCTCTGTGGGTCTGTCAAATTGTTCATTTCTCCATTAGTCAGTCTGCATTTCTTAATTATCTTCATTGCATGTTTCGTGCATCTTGTTTTGTCATACACTAATTTTACCAGCCCACAAGCCCCTTGTCCTAATACTCTAGATATGTAATACTTTTTTGATATTTCCTTAGGAACTTTATCTTGTTCATTCTTCAGTAAGTCTTTATAAATAAATACTGAAACATCATTTAATTTAATATTTGTTAATAAAAAACAAATGACTGTTTTTAACGACTTTACCTAATTTTATTAAATTGTTTTAACTTAAAATAAACAAAGGAATATTTAATTGAAAACAGTGACTTTTTTGACACGGTACAGTATGGAGAAAATGGATGGTTATAATATGGAGAAATGGATGGGTAGATGAAAATGGTACTTGTATGTAATGTTCATTGCCTTTTCAAGTTTAAACTCTTATATGAAATCAGTGATGTTTTGATCTTAATAGCATAAAAGCACAAATTAACATAGATAAATGCTTGTTAGGAATCTCCAAATTGGCTCAAAGGATCTGGATAAAATTTGGCACAGATGTACAACATAATCTGGAAGAACACCCTACCTTGGAGTTGCAGGAAGACAACTAAGGCTATTAAATATAAACAAAGAACATCTTAACTTTAGGCAGAAGTAAACTTACTTTTAGCGTTAGGATGAGTAAGTGATATTCTGTCATTATCATCTAGAACTCTACTTAAACCTTTGCCAATAGCTTTGCCATTGATAAAGGTACCATTGAATGACAAATCTGTTATTATAGCTGGACTTAATGGCTCCCTGAAAATTATAATTTATAAACTATTTTTTTTTAAAACAGTGGTAGTGTGTACATCATTTTTAGATAGCTGATGCTTTTGCCGTTTAGCTTAATCCAACCACTACTATAATACAATGGTTTATCCGATAAGGTGACACGCAGAAAAATACCTTTTAAGTAAGTTTAAGAATGAACTTGTCTTTACAAAAATACTTACGATAAGTTTCTCTTAATGATAAAATGTTGTTTACTAACACTTTTGACTATACTTTCATTAATGATTTCTTTCCTCATAACAAACGTGCAGGTAAAAGATCGTCCGAGGGAAAATTCAGGCTGTATTAAATCTGAAGCGAAAATTTTATGAAATATTAGTGCCAAGTGTTATGATAAAGTTTGAAGGTAGATTAGAAAGTTGCTACGGCAATCGGTTTTATTTAAAGTTCAATTCTTACCGTAGTATGGAGGATTATCTTTACAAGTGTCCTTCCAACAGTTTTTTTCATTCAAGGACACTTTTGTCGAATAAAGCCGGCCCCAAATTACAGGTATAAAAGATGGAGTATTCGGCTGGCTCCAATCCACTTGCGATTTCTGTGTTTGAGTTTGTGTACATTCTGATTCTTGCAATATTTCATCCATTTTGGCACGACAATTTCAAGTATTTTACACAAAATTAATACCCCAATAACGTAGATTTAAGTTACTCATTTGTTTAGGGCGGCAAAACAAGTCAACTAACTTTAAAGATTTAGCTGCATTCATTTGATTTGATTCTATTTTACCCGACTTCCGGTTTGCAACTGTCAAAAAATATTAGAAGTTGCCATCACTCACTTTGAAATTCGAACTACTTTGGCATTACTCTTTAGTTTTGTCCTTTGGTTTTGTCCATTTTTCATCAGTTTTAACAATAATTAATTACATTTCTTTCTTAGCTTTGATTACTTTATTCATTATCATGCTATTATTAAATTAATCTAAATACGTTTTTTTTAAATGATTGATTTGATTAAAAATG
The DNA here is from genome assembly GCA_026546675.1 of Papilio helenus. NCBI lineage: Eukaryota > Metazoa > Arthropoda > Insecta > Lepidoptera > Papilionidae > Papilio > Papilio helenus. Next base: position 4,368,018 of record JAOCNA010000005.1, read on the forward strand.
TAATGGCACTGTGAGAATATTTGGTATATATAACTGGCCATTAAAACTTTTGACATCATAATACCATTTAAAAGTATTACTTGAGCTCCATTCTATTTTAGAGTTTCATGGCGATCGAAAAGAGAACTTTTAATTAACACGAGGAATCAATGCAGTCACGTGTGTAACGGTTCCATCTAGAAATAAGTCCTTACACGTGTGATGTAAAAATTAATAAAGGGTTTTTAGTTCTCAAAATATGTTGTAATACTTTTACACAATAAACATCCACAGAAATTGAATAATAAATTTGTCATTATATTTTAGTGAAATAAAGTCACCACCGCAATATAAAATTACATGCAACCCACTGCTTTTTGCTAAGATGTTTACAACGAATTTCTCCCCTTTTCCGGCACGTTGTTAGTGGGTTGTTAATGTATGTGTAGATGAATGCCTTGTTAGGGCAATCCTTATGAAAACAAATTGCTGTAATTTATTAGGAAAATTCCAATAAAGCTCAGCACTCGCTTTTCTTTGTATGTTATACGTAAACAACAAGGCCTTCACCTATAATTCCACGTTCACCTTAATTGCCCTTCTTTATTCCTTTATTGAGAACTGAGCTTATGAGATCTGAATATGATTGCCCAAATTGCTCTGAATATGTTGAACGAAATTGAAAGAATTATCTTATAGAAATAAATTCTTCACTGACATTAATTTATTTGTTTTCGCATAAAAACAAAACCAAAACAAGTTTAAATCCTATTAATTCTATCGTATTAATTAAATGACTCTGGTAGCTGGGTTTAATTTCGTAGAATGGCTGAAATCTAATAATTCTTGCGATATCAAAGGAGTTAAAATATTTTGGAGTTCATTGAAGTAAAAACTTTGTAAGTCCAGTGTTTTAAGCCATCTTGTAAAATGTTTTTGCTTAGTCATTGTAATCAAAATATTCAACTGATTGTATAACCAAAGCGTACCCAACTTTAAGAATCTTCTGACTTAAGATCAAATAGTTTACAACAATAAAATGGTGAGTCACCCTTTTGAATTTATCGCAACGTTTTTTTTCGGTTTTAATTTGTGCCAGTGTTTCCATCCAGTTGTGATGGGTGCTTTCAAGGTTCCACAGACGTTTTCTCACCTAGATCGTACATCCTTTCGACCAATACGATATTATCGTAGTAGAGGAGATCGTGGTAAGATTTTTAAAATTTTAATTTAAACTTTAGATACCCTGAATTAGAGAATTGTTTATTCCTAATTCCTTAAAAATGAAGTCATTCGTTTAGATATAATTCTTGTTGTTATCATGTTAAATATTAATTATCTGTCCCCTTTTGTTTAATTTTCACTTCCTGCTTCCTTAAAGGTCACAGGAGTAATGTCCGTTTTAAGTTAGAGTAATATTATGTTGGGATCTCTACTGCCATTGTCCGTTGCCAAAGGTAATAATTACTAAAGTCATTATTTTTACTCAACTGGCGAATGGGTGATTTTTTGCGTGTTTATGTAAAGGTAGGAAGGTCTGTGGAATTGGTGAAGATCTATGTCCAACAGCGGGCAGATGATGATGATAATGCATGCAAAGGTCGCTATTCAACTTCTATTTAACTGAAAACTATACATCTAAAACTAAACGTGTGTAGCGGGCTTAATATACAAGTACACATGTTAGTTCTATTGTTAATTAGCACGGAATTACCGTCTAAATAGCCATGCTAAGAAAACTTATAACTAACATAAAAGTTTTTGTTATTTTCTCCAGTATAAAATTTTAAAAAAGGTAACGATACCGAGTAGCAAATTTGTTTAAAATTACCCGGTATTTAATCCCATGAGTTTAACAAATTTCGACCTTTTTCCGGGTTGCAAAATATTAAATTACATCATGGTTATTTTAAATTTGCGATCATGTTTTTCAGCGAGATATGAAGTGCGTCGTATTACCTTTAATTTTTTTTGAATATACAATATTTATAGCTGTACATTTATTTTTCATATATGAATATGAAATAAAAAATGAAGTCTTTTTATTTTCTATACGATAAAATATTTGAATAAAGTATAAGTCAAAGTCTGTACTGATAAACAACTTATTTATCGGATCGGTCAAAGCAATTAGGTTATCTCGTTCAAAGGGAGGAAAACGATACACGTGAACACACACAAGGAAGCAATTGTGATTTTATTCGTTCAAGTAAGTCTATTCAAAGAATTTCCTTTATCACTTTCTTAGATAATATTTGGACTTTTTCTGTATGATATTCTTATTATATTAAATCGCTTTGATTTTTATCAATATAATGTACTTTTAGGAATATAAAAATATAAAACTGTAACAAAAATTAATAACATAGCAAGGGATATGACTTGCGTTTGTCAGTGAACTGATTAATTGTTGTTTCCACTGCCATATAGGACCTGTTCAACAACATATTTACGAAACAAACTAAATACTTTGGTTACCTATGTATAGCCGTGCGTATAAGGTAATGCCCCATTTGAGTTACGTCTAATTTATATGCGTATTTTAGCGAAAATGTTTAATATTCTATTACCGTCGCCGCGGGTGGATAACTTCCATACACCACTTAAGCATTAAAACCGAGGCTTAAAGCGATTCCCATATTATACGTAACTTTTTCCATAATGTTTATATTTCACATTTAAATGTTATCTTCAAATTTCGTTTGTTTTCTATTGTTTATGTTCGTAACATTATACGGTAAGGTTTTATTATTTTATGTCCTTGCCAAGGGCTCTTTTAGGTATTTACATCAAACAAAATATACAAATTTATGCGGATATTAACTCGTTACTGGCAGTATTAATTTATTCTTTCAAGCCCTTAGAAGTTAGTAGTTAGCGACACGAAAGATTTTTTTTTAATATAAAGCTAATAGAAATGGTAATTAAGTCCATATTGAAATGTAATTAGTGTGAATAAACATTGTGAACAGTTGGACGTGGAATTGGAAAATGCTTTACCCTGAATGTATCAGAACGGATATTTGTTTCGCAAATGTTTCGCACGTCGTCTATTTGTCGATCGCAGTGGAAGCAACGACGCTCAGAGCTTCACACTAATGGAAATTTACTTTTCATTTGCCTTTAAATTAAAATTTTACATTGACTTTTGAATTACGTCCTAATATTACTAAAATTGAAAGTGTTACGTTAAGTGTTTTTGCAATTTATATTTCTCTTATGACTAATGCATATTAAAATGCATATTAAGACTCGCAGATTAAGTTAATAGTCATTAAAAGGTTTATTTAATAAACTATCTTCATAATAAAAAGTAATAAAATCAAATAGTCGTAAATCAATTTTATTCAAACTATCATCCGGTCTCGCCTTGGCTAAGCTTTTAATGCTTTTGTGTGACGTTCAAGAAGCTTTCTAAGAATTTTGCTTGTATTTGTTTTTCAAACACGATGTTGAGCTTTAGGGAAGATTTAAAGAAAGCAAAGAGACAAAACAAAGCTCTTTTATCTACGATGTAGGAATAAAACGTTGATTTATAGAAAAAACGTATTTGAAAATAAATATCATAAACAAGTGGAATAATTTACGTTTGATTATGATTGCACTAAAGTTCGGTAATAGGCAAGATAATTATGTAATCTCTATTTATTATATCATCGTGGCTTTTCCGATATTTTAGACCGACCGCAGGTAGTTGGGGGCCCAAGTAGTGGGTTAGCCACTCACGAAAGGCTGCCCCGACAACTGTGAAAAATCCCAGAGTGACTTCGTCGTGCCAATTGCCGACCGGATGAGAGGACCCTGTTCAGGCGTCCCCGCAGTCTCCGTGTCCCATTGGTATGGCATATCTAATTGCGTTATTGGGCCGTCGTGTCATCGCCTCGCTCAACTTCCTTCCCTCATACATTCGCTCCCTCTACATTTTAAACCTACTTGTCTCATATTTACTTCGGAAATTTTATAAAAAATTAAGGAACCATGAAATTTTGTTCAATCGGTTATTCTTAGTAAATAATCACCTTCCACTTTGTTTTTGGCTATTGTGCATTTCCATGGAAAAAGTAACGCACCCTTATTATTCCTCAGATAAATAAATAAAATAAATTTAATGCAATACAAATGTATTATAATGTAATAATAAATATTAAACTTGACGTATTTTCGTTTGTTGTTAGTTTGGCCTCAAATTCAAAATGAATATAAACAATTATTAGAACGAGATAAATGAGCAGACAGTTTAAACAAACGAAGTTTAATTTATTCATTAACTTAAATTTTATTCACATTAATGTTAATGGTTTTTAAATAATATTTAACAAGAATTAAAAACGGATATACTGAGTAAATTTAATTGATTGATATATAAAATACATATACGGGAAGTGGGTTTTCAGGGAAAAATTTCAATTACATAAACAATTTCTGTATTATAATCTTAATTACAACAATGGATAGCGTTAGTCATTTGAAGGCGGGCGAAGGGTTAGTCGCGATGTTTACTTGCGGAAGCAGGAGATTGGATTGAAGTAGCATTGACGGAAGCGGACTTGCCTTCTGTCGGCGCGCCATTGCCTCGCCAGCCGCCCGTCCATAGCGCGCACACCCCAGCCTCGGCTCTCATTCTGAGGCCAGGAACGTCCCACTCGGGTCAGTCTAGATGACAAAGATTATAGATAAGTTTAGTACAAGCACCAAAAACCACTGACTTAAGATATGACTTGTTAAAGTTCTACTATAAAAGAACTGTTACTTTATTTATCGATTATTTTTCTTTCATAGATACAAAATGAATTGATCGTCATTGATTGTTAACTCCTCCTTAAAGTATCTAAGTAACAACATTTATTAAATAATGATATTCTATATTTATTCTCCTCGCGTTGTTCTTAACCACTTCGAGGAATACAGGAAGACTTTAAGCTATCACGCTTGAATAAATTAAAATACTTTTACAACATCGAATAAATTAGTCTTGTCAAAGTTGAAGCTTCTCCCCTTTAGATTTAATTAATAATTAAAAAAGTAATTTAGTTCCCAGCGTACACCTTCGCCTATTAAAAAAGCAAAAATGTTTTTATGATTTATGTGACCTTTCCTCGGCGTCGAGTTGTAGCAACAATTTGCGTAGTGCAGCCGCCGTGATGGGGTCCCAGGGCGCGGCCATGTCAGCCATGTCAACCGCCTCCGGTCGACTCACTATAGCGTTCTCCGACTGTTCCTCTTCGGATTCCTGGTAAATATTATTGTCAGCTAAAATTATACGAACATGGACAGATTTTGTAACAAGATTTTAAATCTAACTGTTAATGAAAGTTTAGATTTATGGATGGATTGATGTTTGTTAATAGTTAAACGGATGTCGATAAAATTCGGCATAAGAAAGTCTAGAAGAACAAATAGGCTACTTGTAATGTTTTTTTTAGCGCGGGAGAAGTCAAGGGCCTAGTTAACGATTACAATTGACTTATATTCTATTTTCTTATGTTCCTAGATGTAAGTGTTGCAATGTCTATCGGCAACGTGGTGTCCACATGAGAGATTTTATATTTTCTCGGTCAGGCGAGTATGTATGCATAGTTTACCAGTGGTACGGCTCTGGCTGTCGCAAAAAACAAAGTGCAGCTGACGAGAAGAAAGAATAAGGTGTTATAAGTTGCGCCGGAGTTCATGGTGACGTTTCTGATCCGCCCTGTAAAGAATGATTACGGTTAGAACTACCGAATTTCATTCGGTTACCTTCCTTAAGTTACGTTGGTTTTCTGTTATGGATATGGTATAAAAATAATGTAATTTGAAATCCTTACTTTTACATTAAAACTATTGATAGTTTGTTATTTTTGATTGTGGCAGAACTACCATGTTTAATTGTATAATATGTTGGAGATAAAGTCGTTAGCCTCTGCGTACAATGTATATCTGATGTTTAGTAGAACCGGGCTATTTCAAATAATCTGTCAGCTTCGTTAAACTGACAACTCAAAAGGTTCATATTATCCTTTAGGCTACATTTACACTTGAACAAACACGTTAAGTCCGAACCACATTATCTGTATTCTTGGAATAATGCTTTTCTGTAGTTATTACTAAAATACATCTTCTGTATATATAAAAGACAGTTGTGTTAGTTACACTATTTATAACTCAAGAACGGCTTTACCGATATGGCTGAAAATTGGTGAGGAGGTAGCTTA
>JAOCNA010000005.1:4394829-4407057 GCA_026546675.1 Papilio helenus
GGTCGGCAGAGACGCAGCCAGGCGATGGCCTCGCGCGACGCGAACCCGTGGTGTTTCATCATATAGCACGCTATCAACGTGCCCGTGCGGCCCAGACCAGCTAACACACAAACATACTTATAAATAGATTTATACAATAGTTACAAGATTAAATCAAATGATTACAGTTCATAGGTCATCTATCTTACTAATCTTACTAATATTATAAATGTGAAAGTTTAGATGGATGGATGGATGTTTGTTAGAGTTTGTAGGCTAAACGGCTGTACGAATCTGCATGAAATTCGGCACAGATGTAGAGCATAGTCTGAAAGAACACATAGGCTACTTTTTATTCCGGAAATAGTTACGGTTCCCGTGGGATACATCAATTTTGTTTTCTAATGTTTACTTCATAACTCTCCAACGGTTCAACATATCTTATTGCAATTTGGCATAGATATAAAACAAGTCTGGAGTACACATCGGATAAGGTTCATCCCCGAAAAATGTCCGGTTCCCGAGGGATAGGTAGTTTTTCTCATTTACATAGTTCTTATGGTTTCTAATACCACGCGGAGGAAGTGCCGGGCAACAGCTAGTACTAATATAAAGAGGAAAGATTTATATTTTGGATGTATTGAAATAACTCAAAAACTGGGCATTCCCGAGCAACATCTAGTCAATAACAATTTAGTTACCTTTGCAATGCACAGCCACCGCGCCCTTAGCAGCCTCAGCAATTCTTATAAATCGATTTACAATATGATCTGATGGTACAGAACCATCTACAAAGAACAATTCCCTATGTTCAAAGCCGTGAGCTGTAAATTGCTTAGCATCATATGACTTCTTATTAAGACGGACGATAGTTGTCACGTGATGAGTACGAAAGTACTGGTGATAATGTTCCGGGCTATGTAAGGGATATCCTCGCTCCAAACGAGACCGGTGATGAGGTCCAGAGAATGCTAGCATCTTCCCCGGAATTATCCAATTTAAGTCCCCATTTTCTACTTTCTGGAATCAATTAATGGGTATATTTACTATTATGGATTTTAAAATAGTCTTTACACTCAAGAGCATTGAATAAGGGTCACTTAAAAAAACTAATAATCTAGTAAACTAGGAATACTAGCTTATTTAAATAAACGGTGTTAAGACAATATTATAGCCCTTAAATCATATTTATAAGTCATTATTTTATTGAACAAAATTGCATATTTTTATACATCATGACATTATTGGATATTAATCTGTGTTGCCTGCTCTTGCTTCCATTACTGCGTATATGCGGTTTAGTATACTGTACCCCAAGTTTCTTACACGATTTTCATTAACATTTTTCCATTCCTCTGTGTGAGAGAGAAATTAAGTATATAATTGTCTATTAAACACCGTTTATTTCATTAAGCATTGTTATTTTACGAGATTTATATTTTTTTAAGTGACCCGTATTCAATGCTCTTGAGTGTACTTTTCAATACTATTCATACCTCATAGTATAAATACTGTTCAGCATCGAAGTGTTGGAAATCAAAGAACTTGGCATCATGCGCCAATTTAAGACCTCTCAGTACATCGAGTAGTGAAATATCGAACAGTGGAGGACCACCTGACGCGTCTCGGAAACTCAGCAAGGACCACTCACTGCCTTCTGTTAGCTGCTTATATACCGCTGAGGGACAACCGCCTAGGTATATTATCTGAAAATAGTAAACGTGGGCTTACACTGCTGAAATATATAGGAAAATATTGTCATGCCTCACATTCTACTTGAGAAAACTGATATAGCAATATCTTGTAGGGATGTGTAACAGCAATTATTTCAAAACATCGATTACTCATTTTTTCAATGACAGATGCATATTATTTTGATGCAATATCTAAAACATTTTTACATAAGATTAGTTAAAAAACTAACAAATTTAACCATACCTGATAACTCCCAATAAGGTAAGCGGCGTTAAGTCGTAACGTCTCATTACTGCTAGTATAGAAAACAATCTTTTTCTTCGGATTCTTCTCCAGTTCATCGTTGAGCTTGTTACAAAATTGATACAAATGGCATAGATGATAAGGTCCAAAATCGAAGTAAAAGTTCTCGTAGACGATTTCATCTTCTATATGGAAGTATTTACTGTTCCGCGTGGGTTTCGGTTTATAGCCAGTCTTCAGGGTCGCAAAGTACAGTCTGTCTGGAAAACAACGATAGCTTAATCAGAACTCGTAAACATAGAGGAATAATTTATGTCTTATCGTCGCCTATTGGTCGAAATTAGTGTATATTTTATAATCAAAGATTTTTAGCTAACAAAAAAGCATTTGACTTTAGATGTCATAGTTTGTCCTTAAAAAGGAGTACAAGATTCTCGTTTGATGGATTATTATAATTATACCAAAACAAATACATATCACATAAATAGAAAAATATTATCGACATCGTTATCGATACAAACATGCACATCACTATCAATACAAATATCATCAACAAATATCAACTACATTTTAGACTACTAGCTTTCGCCCGCTACTCCGTACTCGTGAAATTAAACAAAAACAAAAGTAGACTATCCTCTACATCTATACCAAATTTCATTGACGTCCGTTCAGCCGTTAACGCTACAAACTCTAACAAAAATCCATCCATCCATCTAAACTTTCGCATTTATAATATTAGTATGATAGTATGAAGTATGATTATTACACTCTTTTATTCCGTTTTTCTTTCAAAACTTTTTGGCAAGATAAGATGCGGTATCTTGAAAGGTATTTCTTTTTAAAAAGGTCTATGTACGTGATCAATCTAAAAGTTCTGACGCTTTCTATTCTACGATATTTCATCTCGACAGATAGGGAATAAAGTTTTTATTTAGATAGACATTATTCTCGTTATTTTGTACAATTCTAAATGTATCGCCGATCGATTGTGAACTTCGACAATTCATACTTTGACTGGGCTTATTACAAAATGGCCAACAAATTCTTAACAGTTCGAATAATGTCATTGAAAACGTTTCCTATTTTCAATATACTGACTTCATTTTGCTCGGCACATAGTATTTTTGATAGAAATCTACACAATCATTCAGGAGTTTAGTTAAGTGTATTACTTAGTGAACAGACTGTAAGTGCGATAAGACTTTTACTGTACCGTTATTAGAAAGCTTATTCTTGAGAACATTTTAGTAACGTCAACGACAAAATCTGTATTAAATTTGTGCAACGTCTCTACCGTGCGTAAAGTATGACAAACATCATACTTTTGTCGATAATTTCTCGCAAATGCCACGCAAATTTTCATGATAAACCCTCTGTATGAGTCATAGAGAGAATGTACCGTATTTATACAAGTGTAGCATCAGGACTGGTCCAACAATAGCTACACCAAAATAGGCGCAGTGTGGGATCTGTCGCTAGCTGCACGTATGCAAAATAACATTAAAGATCTGCCGAGATAAACGAATCCTAATCTCTTTTGATGCTCGTTTATAATAAACTTTGCTTGAGAGATAAACGTTGAAGTATTTTTTAGAAAAAGTCTTTGGAAAAAAGGAACATGAGGATTACTAGCTTGAGAATTTTGGCACCAAGTTTAGCTTGATTCAAGATTTTTGATTAATTTGAATTAAAGTGGGACGCTTCACGTAGGACCATATCATTTCACACTATCCTCGACTGCTTTATTTAAATAAAATCAAAGCATATTGTCCAATGCTACAATGTGTCTACTTTATATCCACCCATTTTAGAGGAAAATACAGATAATCTCGCTTGTTTTATTTTACGACACACAATGTATTTTCTTGAGAACATAAACACAGTATTTTGTTGCCTTTCAGATGTTTTTATGGATCCATTATCAAGTTTAGACCACGTACGATCAGACAGGTAGGAATTGAACCTTTGTATAGGTTAATATTATTTATTATCGTTTTTCGTACATTTTACAACTGAGAAAGGCCACGGACGGTAAAGAGCGTAGAGCAGTGTTGGCGAACATTTATGCTTCAAAGTGCCATTTTTTTAAAGAAATTTTAATATAGTCTTAGACGTGCCATCGACCAAATTTTACTGGGATTAATTCGTCAATTCCATGGTGCACCTACTTCATAATTGTTTTCGTAGTTTTGTTATGATTTTCGAGGTGCCCAAAATATTATGTCGTGTCCCAGTTATGGCACGCAGTGGTCGCCACCCCTTGCTTAGGGCATTCTCCCTCTAGATGGACCCAGGACTTATTACGTACGGCGCGAAGTCGTTGCGAAGGCGAAAAACCGACTGTCCAGCAGTGGGCAGTCTGAGGCTGATGATGTACATTTTCCATGCAGGATTAGAGTCTAGTTAAATTATGGTGTAAAAACCGAGACCAATAAGACGGACTTTCACAGCTAGATGGTAAATTGTTACATAATAGTGAAACTTATAAAATATAGAGTAGCATTTTAGTTATCTATACTCAAATATTATAAAGAAGAAAGATTTGTATTTTTGTATGTATTGATAACTCAAAAACTATAGGGCCGATTTCAAAAATTCTGTCACCATTAGAAAGGTACGTTATCAGTGAGTAATATGGGCATATTTTCTATTTAACGTGGGTGAAGTCTCGAGCAACAGCTATTCATAAGACAGAATAAAATATTCACTATTCATGAATTAGTATTCAAAATCAATAGAAACCTTCGCTTATATAAACTTTAAGTAAACAAAACCCTAAAATCTAGTTCATGAAAAGGCTAACCTCTATATTAAGAAACATAATGAATGCTCTACATTTGCAAGTCAAAGAAGCAAGTCGTTACAACGTAGTGACGTAGGCGCGTTATGTTAAAATTTCGTCGGTGAATTAAGGTGGAGTTCCACTATAACGACATGTACATAGGCACTAAAATCAGAGACTAAACTTGGTTGATCATACCCTAATTAAAGTTAAATTTTGTTTGTGGTGCCTTCTTAAAATGTACTTACACTATGCTCAGGACTGCCTTAATAATTTGATAACTTAGCAAATAGATTCATTACGAATATAACGTGTTTTAAAGCAAATATGGCGCTGAATAGTAAATCTGAATATTCCATACAATGGTAACGTATCTTTACTTTTGCTAGGTAGTCATGTTTTTTGTTAATAGTCTACGTAACAGAGAACTTAATGCGCTGTGAAGATAAATATTTGCATTTCAATACAAGTTTTATTATACAATATTATAATACATATGACTTAAAGTTTTTCGCAAGTTATTTCATATTATAGGAGCGTAATTAAAACTTAAATCAGTAACCATAAAAATTTAAAGCCAAGTTAATAAACACTTTTGCATGTTATTGGACTATTTGAAACTTAGTTACTAATTTGACAACTAAAAATAACATTTATAAAAACTTATACAAAATAAGTCTAAAACCTAATAAATTACAAAAAAAAACATTAAAACTTCAGCCACGAGCCTACAGTTTTAACTGCACAGTCGAAGAGTTCAAGAAAGGTCTATTACTACGGAAAACTACAGGAATCGATTATAGAAAAACCGTAGAAAAACACTTCTAGAATTATACGACGTCTATAAATGTTATTTATTTAAAAAGCTGAGTAAATAAGAGAGGGAATTTAAAAATGTTAAGACTACGTGGTCTCTCAGACAGTATTCTACATGTATACGAATTTCCATCTAAACCCATGCAGCCGTTCTCGAGATACTTTTACACCAAACATCCATCCACACGCATTTACACACATAAGTTAAACATCAGGTCCAACATGACATCTGAATTGGGATTACCTTTTGCGTTACATCATTTTTTATCGTTCGCTCGAAGGTCAATATCAACTGAAGTAATTCATCGAAAAAGGCAACGAATGTTTAAGAGTCACTGTCAGTATGGTACTTGTAGACCTTGTGGCATAACTGTTCACTGTCAACATGTATATACGTAACTGTTATGCATGAATGGAGACGTTAAACTACTACGGCCTAACAAATAAACGCGGTATAAAGTTAAACCTAGGTATAACCTGAGTACTCGTATAAGCAAAATTTGTACTAATATTTTGCTTATTCTCAGGTTATTCCTCCTATGCCAATTGATTGCCAACTGTACTGGCCAAGTGTGAACCGCGCATTACGTTAGAAAACATGTGTTTTCTTAGGAAAATTCAAGAAATCTACGACGCTAAATCTTTTAACTTACTTTGTAGTAAAATGCGTCTAGTTCCATTCGTTTCGCTAATGATGTACATTACGCAGTTCCTTATTTATTATTCCTTAGTCCTGGAACCTTATATCCTCATTACGGAAGGATAGTCTAGAGTTAAATGTGTAAGGGAAAGTCTTTTGGATTTGAGTCGACGTAAAAATAGTCGTATGGTAACATTAAAGTATATAAATGATTTTAAAGCTATTCTCCTATTTTGTAATTAACTAACTGTTGCTCACGACTTCCGCGTGAAATTAAAAGTCTATGTTACTCAGTGATTGCGTAGCTTTATAATGGTGCAAGAATTTTTGAAATCGGCCCAGTAGTTTCTGAGTTATTTCAATGTATACAAAAATACAAATCTTTCCTCTTTATAATAGTAGTATAGAAGTATATAGATTACAATATTTTCTTTCACTGTGAGAACGTCGGATAAATATACATGTATTTAAATTAAATTAATGCAGATTTACAGTAAATATTATTGAAACTAGTCAAAACATCAGTGATGCCAACGCGGAGTGCCGTGAGTAACATCTTAATTTGAATGTATATCGTGTGGTTAGTTAAGGACGAAGACCCAATTATTGTTAACGATTTACTTAAGGGTAACAACGTTTGGTCTTTTCCTTATTGGGAACCTTTACTTAATATATCTATTGATCATGACACTTCATTTATTAATCCTTCTATATTTAAGATGTATATAAAAGGCTATGACCTATTAACGCACTTCCAACACTACTGCATAGTTACTGCAATAAGTACAGTTTTGTTTTATGATATAAGCACTAGGATTTTTTTAAGACAGCCTTAGTAACACATTAACGTCTCTGAGTGTGGAATTTAAATTTAATATAAGTATTATTCTTGAAGTAATCATTTACAATGGTTTTGAAAAAGTGCGAGAGACAATAAAAAGAAATGTGTCACATGTGTTGCGGAAAATCCATTTTGTCCGAGTCCAGAAGCGTCATGAAACGAAGGCCTAATACGAAATATAAGGCTTTATTGACAGATGAATGACAAGGCGCACTTGATTCGAGATGAAAAAGCTTATCCACTTGATTATTTTTTAAGCTTAAAACAATTTAAAACTCGTGTTACTTTCTTTTTAAAGGTACATATTTTTTATTCCAGTTTCCATTATAAATAAAAATATTATACTTAACGTGTACATAATGTATTCGTGAAAATTTATAGGTGTGTAAATCATTAACCAAATTAAAGTTTTCTTTGATGGCATAAAATTATTAAATTTCAATAATATTACGATGTTTTAATTTTGTAAAACTGCATTTTAACTAATATATTTAATCGTAACACTGTATGTAACTAATAAAAATCAATAACTAATCAACGATTTTAATACTTAAAACATTTTAATATTAATACTTACAATAGAAACACGATATTCACCAATTTATAAAACACTTATAGAATTAAAATGTAACTAAGTAACGGTTTTCGGAAGTAATAAAGTTTAGGAGCGAGAGCGGTTGCTTGACGGAAGCTCAGAAGGTTGTGTAGAGCGGTTAGCGCGGCGCCGGAGCCTTTATAACACCGCCCAACCGGCCGCCCGCCCAACAAGCCAGCCGCCCAACTGGCCAACGAGGCCACGCGTTAACGCACTCGGACTACATTCAAAGTAAATATTTTTTTATAATAAAGTTATTTTGAAAAAATAACACTCTTGTATTACTCGTTAATAAAATATTTTTAATTTGTTAAAATAAAAGTTAATAATTATACATTTTTATAAGCGTTTTTGATTAAGATGTTATTACAATGTCTCCGTATTCATAAAAAATATATAATCACTGGCAATTGCTCGCGACTTCACCCGCGTGATATTAAAAAAGACAAACATATCCTATGTTACTCACAGATAAATTACCTTTCTAAGAGAGAAAGAAATTTTGAAATCGGCCCCGTAGTTTTTGAGTTATTTTAATACATACAAAAATACAAAAATTCAAAACTTTCCTCTTCATAATATTTCATTACTTCATAGTATAGATTACGTTTGTCATGAACCATTTGTATTAATCTTGTGTAGGTCGGTAGTTATAAGGAGAGGCCGAAAATTTTGTTAAACGAGCGACAAGTCTAATAACTTAATTAAATATAAAAAACGAAATATTTAGGTATAATTTTTATGGAGTGATAATTATGACGTAATGAAAAATCTCACATGTGTCTTTTTGCGATTAGAAGTAGGCATATCTACGAAGTTTTATATCAACGATTCTTGTTTAGTCACTTTCAACAAGAAAATTAGGACAAATAGTATATTTAACATAATTTTCATTTTCCGTAAAACTGTTATGACTTAAATCTGCTATTAGTAAATAAATTTTTGAAATCGGGTCAGTAGTTTTTGAATTCATTCATTACATACAAAAATACAAATTATTCCTCTTTACAACATAAGTACAGAAGTATAGATAATGGAGTAGAGTTACATATAAATTTTATTAAGGTATAACAAGTTATCAAGAATACAACAACGGTATTTAAAATTTAGTGTTTTTTTAGTCTTTGGTAACCCGGTGTGTCTTTTTTCTCACGGGTCATCGTTAAAATTCAAGTAGGCTCTAAAACACCAAATACGTATCAGTGCAGTGACGTTTTTTCGGTATATTGAAGCGTATTTTGCTATAAAAGGATTACGCTTATAGGGCTATTTTATTGCCCACGCTCACCGATATGACTCTAATATTGTATAAAGTCATTAAATTCCCACGTGAGTATACAATAAGCTTCCATGTTCATAAACAGCCGCTATCGGAAACAAAATTAAAATACAAAAATTATATATGTATGATTACAGTGATAAATATCACATATTTTTATAATCTGTTGTTCTTTAAAAAGTAATGCAGACCATAAAATTTCAGATTCCTTAGATGATAGCGTATTTGGATGTTAAGATTAAAGAAATCATGTCTTTGATGTCGAATTTTTTCTTTAGAATAAAGCACCTAATCGTTCATCTAATATGTACTTGGAATTAACGATCCTTAGTACAATGGGTATGCATAGAAATTTTTTTTTTTTCTAAAATATCGTTATCCGAGTGTAACTATGTAGTTTCGTTTCTTTACACAAGTATCAATTTCATTTTTTATAAATGAAAAAACAATAATGGCCGTAAATCCCACCCGCGACCCTCAGTCGTCGTTTTTCATTCACCTATTTTGCATATGATCGATAGAAGATATACTCATGTTTCAACCCTAATTTATAATCGTGACACAAATTGGATGCTGCGTACTACGATCCCAAAGTTTACGCTGAGGCAAAGGCGACGTAGCTACTTAGTGCTACGTGGTTATTTTCGCTCGTGCAGAGGTCACAATAACATTCGCGGGGGCGTCGCGTCTGGTAATGCAACAAGGGGCAGCCCCGTCGTCCTAATGGGCCTATCGTGTCTCCCAGCACGGGGTATATAGCCCTCCGCCACTCACCAGGGACGAGCATTAAAACCGTGATCGCTAAACGTATATACCGATCAAAGTATTCCACTTATTTTTATAATTAAACGGTCGCTTTATTTATGGCAGTTGATTTTAACTACTTGCTTTTAAATTTAATGTTTTCATTAATCTACGTGCTATTACTTATGGTACTAAATAGTTCATTAGCTACTAATACACATATTAGTAGTAAATAAATAAAATCCTCTTTCCTAGATAGATAAAAAAGGTATATGTTTATTGTATGTAATGTGATAATACGTATGTTTATGTATGGTGAGTAACCTGTTAAATGATGTTAACATTCAGGTTGTTTTTATGGATTTCACAAGATAATTGTGATTTTTGAATTACAAGAAAGATTTTGAATTTGTATTTGTATGTTGGGGCAAGTTTTTTTTTATCTTCTGTTGAACACAGTCAAGCAAATTCATTAATCGTAAATTTCTGTGGGCTGGTTCAGAATTAACGATTGGCGACTTTTTTGTAACATGTTTTTCAAAGAATTGCGTATACAACATGGTCGTAATTATGGGAATAATATTGTAGCACTTTTTCTCTCCTTTGAAAACATCTAGTAATGAATAAAAATGTAGAATAAAATATGATCCGTTGGCAACACTGTACTGGAATTTATTATTTGTTTTCTGTTCTGTTTTCTGTTATCTGTATTATGATTCTGTATCTGTATTCTGTCGGACGCCGATCAACTTGCAAGTGACCGTATATTAAGACAAATATCAAGATATTTGAGTTAATTTAAGCAATTAACTTAGTTGTTTCTTTGTTTATTTTGGATTTGTATAATGTGAATATCGTTTTAATACGTTATTGTTATCCGAAAGAAAAAATCAATAACTCTTGACCAAAAATTTATTTCAGGGCGCGAAATAAATCTCCAACAGCAACTTCGGATAAAGATAAAAAGAAGCTCAAAGAAAAGAAGAAAAAAGAAGAATCTGGTTCTAGTAGTAGTGACAGTAGTGGAAGGTATGATTGTAAATAATTAACACGTATTGGTTATATCAAAGGGCATCTATAGGTTATACTTCCAGCGTTTATACTTCATAAACTTGTACATATATGAATATCGATTACTGCGTTTATGCGCGGTACACATTTGGCTAGTACCAGTACAGTCGGTTAGTAGAGGGGGGCGTGGCAGGGATTGATTGGACTGTGCATCGACTTGCACAGTGTGTAAGCTTACTGGCACCATTGAGTATATCTGGCTGAATGTTCTACTTTATTAGACAGTATAGCCATTCAGTCGCAACTGGCGTAGTATGAACGTTTCCTTATTCTACGATGTACATTTTCTTAGAAATATACTAACATAAAAAGACGACGCAAAATCATAGTTGCTAATGTTTTAATCATCGTTCAGGATAATAATAATTGCGACATTTTGCAGTTCATCAGACAGCAGTTCATCCCGGTCATCATCGCGATCTTCATCCAGCAGCTCCGGCAGCTCGTCTCGGTCGTCCTCATCTTCAAGCTCATCAAGCAGCAGTAGCAGCAACAATGATCGTTCCAAAGCTAAGAAAAAGTAATTAACTACATTTTCTTAACAAAAGACAAAATGCATATACAGTTCCACTAGTGTTGCAGATACCCATGGATGTTTATGATCACTTTAGTGTTCCTACCGATCATTTGTCCGCTGCTCTAATAAACAATATGATCTAAAGGAACTCTTTATATGAAAGGATAACCCGTAACCATCTGCATTGATATAATTAATTACAAATACTTTATCAATACATTATAAAAGTTGTTTAATCCTTATTAGAATTGTGTGTAATCATAAAATAACCTTAATAAAAACATTACATTTACATTATGAAAAATTGTGTTTATTGCTTATATTTTAGGACTTCCCCACAAAAGGATCAGATCAAGGATCGCCGTGAGCCAGATAATAAGTTGAGGGAGCGATCACCAACTGGGGATAAAAAGAAACCAGTATTACCTGTTGCCAATGACAAACAGAAGAGCAAGGAAAAGCAGGAGAGGTAAATACAATACACAGCTGCATGTTTGGCAAACAATTGAAGATTGCTAATAGTCTGCATTTTACAGTTATAGCTAAAATATGGTATCTGTTTATGTGGTCTCTAAATATTTGTACTAAAATTGTTTTCAGATCCCCCGGCCGTAAAAAGAGAGAAAGATCTCCACTACCGAGACCAACTCGAATTCACATAGGGCGTCTCACTATGAATGTAACTAAAGAGCATATTAATGAAATATTCTCTACATATGGCACTGTGAAAGTGGTGGAATTCCCAATGGACAGACTGCACCCATACAATGGACGAGGTTATGCGTATGTTGAGTTCAGTAATCCAGATGAAGCTGAAAATGCAATGAAACACATGGATGGAGGTATTTTTACAATTTCTAGGAATCATGAACTTCATCTGATTCAGATACTTTACTTTGATTTTATTATTGTGTGTTCAGGTCAGATCGACGGGCAGGAGATAACTAGGAAAGTGATTATATTGCCTATGACTTATGCGATATAGATGCACATAGAATATTTATTGTCTCCACCAGCGGCGAA
>JAOCNA010000005.1:4442394-4455305 GCA_026546675.1 Papilio helenus
AAATATTTCCGACATAAAAGTAAATCTGAAACGTTTCCGTGCAACATGAGAGCCGTAAAGCGCTGTAGAACAAAGGTATTAAAGCGAATTTTCAAGCTCCGAGTACAGCGAGCGACGCAGCGGCACCGCTAACTCATTCTATTTGCTCTCTGTATAAAAATGTAGTTTGTTGCCGGCCGTTTGCGGAGGGTCGGCCACCGGACTCGCCCCGTGTTATAATAGCGGTAACACGAAAATTGGCAATTGCTCGTTTCGAATAATCGACTCTATGTTTTTTTTACAATGTATAGCTATTGTTTATTTTTTGTTATCCACAATTTATTTCAACTTAGAATTTAAACAAAGCTCTTCATTAATACCCGACTAGGAGTCTAAATATAAACTAGCATATCCTCACTTAAACATCGCTTATTTACTAAGTGAAAACACTTATTTATTTAACAAGTGGTTAAAAACGTTAATTACAAAACAAATAGTACCGGCAGAACTGAAACTCGAAGTATTCAATACGGCAATTAAATGTAGATGTGTTCGTTAAACACATTACGAACTTGACGAGCTGTGTGAATGCGCGCAACTAAGAGCTGGCAAACTTATGCTAGTGCACATGCCTCACTACAGCGAAGAGATTCGTCGCCGCTTGTTTTAAAATAAATTTACATAGTAACGTGAGCCGAAAATAAAGAGGCAAGAGGACACGGAGCAATGAGGCGTCGCGAGCCCGCTCCGAGACGGAGTATAAAACAACAAAGCGCTGGGCGCATCCATCTCCACGTAAACAGGGGGGATAAGTTCCACACGGCGCAGCGCACGCTAAGCGCTCTCCACTAATACTCTATCATCCGTATGAAATAATGATTCGTGTACGTGCCACGTCATACACTGCATTTGCATGCTGAATTCTTCATACACTGCTCTTTTCATTCGACATACTAATGCGTGGATATTGTTCTAAGTATGTATATTATAGTGTGTTTAAAAATTACATTTGCTAAATTCGCTTAGTAATGTCAATTATGTCACATTAGAAAATAACTTGAAATTAACACAACATGTTTCAATTGCATAATAGATGTCGACATTCTATATTAGTGTTTGCAGCAATTTTTGTGCATATGACCCAGTTTTACATACTAATGTAACTAACACGATGTCTGCGAAAACAGATATTTAAACAATTTGTATCAATGTAACGATTTTAAAACAAGTTTAGGTACGAATACAAGCAGCGACATAAAAACAGTTGTTCATAGCTAGTTTTATTTGCAGCGTGAAACTACGGTATGAATTCGATTTCAGTTATTGGAATTTGAAATACATTTCCCAATATAGCGTGGCATCAGGACAAACAAATTGTTTGAATATATTTTCTAACATTTGAGTTCGAAGCACTCTTATTTTATTTATAAAATATATCCAATTCCATTATTTCGCAATTCTGCTTCGGTTTGCATTTGCGTTTGGTAAACTGGTTTTAGTATCAATATTTTTAAAACCTTTCAAATTTTCGAACCGATACTTTTTAATTCCGGTATTGAAATGAGGAAATGTTGATTGCATTTTTTAATTGAACAATTTATCGATCCGTAGGTATGTATGTACCAAAAAAAGTAGAAAAACTCGTCGATACTTGACAGCGGTACTTATATAAAACGATAACGAGGTGTTGGTATGGATAACAACATATTAACTGCATTTTATACACCGAGTCAATTAAAACTAATAAGGCTTAAGCACAAATTACAAAAATTATTAACATATAACTATAAAAACGAATACGTTTCTTTTTAATATAACTTTCACATCTATTTAATGCAATCGTTTTACATGATAGCACTCGATATCCGCCTTTCACCGGGCTTATGCCGCCACAAACAGAGGGTGAGACCTTCATTATACTTCAACAATATTGAACACGATATCCCAACATATAAACTAGCATTTAAGACCATTACTGCAACTCGTCTGTATTAAACTGAAATAAATCATATCAAGTAAAAAAATAAGAAGCCAGTTGACTGAGCAGCATTCTAGAAAGCCGTAGTTACTACGAAGGTCGGTTGGGGTTAAAGAGCGTATCATCATCATCATTGTCAGCCTGAAGTCATCCACTGCTGAACGTAGGCCTCCCCCATCGATATGCGTATGCAAGAGCATATAAAACAATAAAAAAAGAACTTCATATCGGCATAATTGACAGACACAGCGGTGTAACCGAACCGGGTTCGATTTAGCGGCGCGCGCGACCGTCGACGTAACGAGACAAACACGCTTCGAGTACAAAAAGCTCTTTAATGAGCCCGCCGGAACGTGCATTAGCGACATTACACGAGGGCCCCACTTCAACCGCTTACATTCACTCTTTGATACACATTAAAACCTCATTTCGATCTCTTTATACGATTTGAATACTAATTGAATAAGATCGTACTCCCCATTCTTTGAAATGTTTACTTTCTACAAGTTCTCTCCAGCGTACGTGTAAAGCATCTATTATATTTCTAGTCACGTAAATGGCATACATAACTTATATCAAGATTTTTATTGAGTAAGAAATCACTGGCAAAAAGTACATATACTTTTGTATTTTGAAATAGACAGCAATATCAAAATTTGATAGTAATACTTTACAATGTACAAGGTATATAAATATTTTAAAACCACACAAGTCAGAATAAATGTTGATTTCTAAACAGAAGTGTTATAAATATAATGCAGCATTTTATCTACTTTTAAAGACATGATAGGTTATTCAACATACGATATAATATTTTATTATCAATTAAATAACATTTTCACTTAATGAATAGAGATATAATTCAATACAAAAGATGTATTTAATCAGTTATTCGTAAGCAATGCACAACATTGATAACATAAAATGAATAAAACACGCCACTAGGCTAAGTGGGCAATCGAGATGTAAAAGGCAATACAAACCGGAGCTCAATGTGCTAATGGCCGTCCATAAGTATTGTACTCATGATGTTGATATTTATTCATGCGATCGCGCAATCGGGTGAGTACACTCGAAGCAAATTATATGTTTATCACAACAAAGTGGAGAGGCGACGGCGAGCGGCTTGTCACGGTAGCCAATTAAAGTTCCCGCCGCCAAGTCGGATAACTTACTCGACGACCGGTTATTAATAGACGATTGCTTTGATAAGTGACATAGATTGAACAACGTATAAATAAAGGCGAAACGATTACTTGTGGAGGATTGTTAGAGGGATTAAGACACAAGGGGAAACAACTTGCTCCTCGAACTTTGTTGTTAAGGCGCTGTCGCAATGAATTGTTTATGCGGAACGGACGGACTGCTAAGTGGCATAAATACTCTTGGGAGTAATAGGGTTCACGTTACTGTGCAAATCTTTGAAATAAAATATACATTTAAGTTGTTTTCTAAAAAGATGAACGTAATGAATTTAAGAGAATAAGTTAATTTATATTCTGTATAAAAAGAGGGAACGGTAAAAGGTAAAAAGCGATGCGATAGTTTAAAGCCGTCAGCACTCGGCAGTGTGAAAGCGCAGCGTAAGCACTCACTCGTCTCGCGCTAAAACGAGCAATTAATCCGGCCAACTACCGCACGCTCCAATGATTCCGTCTCCGATGCAACGCCGACCATCCCTCGCCACTCGCCAGCCGGGAACCGATTGGGCGTGTGTTCAAACACCTCGTATAATAGGGTTGTCCAATTCACGGTATACTAACTAGCTCAAAAAACTTTTGATTTAGAATTTTTTAAATGAGTCTAATTTTTTTTCTTCGATCGCCTTATTTTTTTAGGACCTAAAGGGTTGTAAAGAGATTAAATAAACTTGGTTTGTCTACTTCTTCAGTCATCTTTCTAACAGTCAACTATAAAATTAGCAAGTTTTTAGCTAATATTTGGTCTAAAATACCTTATTAATTTTATTTTGATTCTATCAAGGTGAGATAACATTACAATTTTTTTTTCATTTCAATAAGTTTGCGTCCCTGGTAACCCTACCTGCCAGAGCGCCCCATCTCCCAACGGATCGCCTAACTTAGATTACTTTATAATAATTCAGTGAAATTTCACTCCAGACGGAATACACAAATTGGCTTTTGTCACGGAGTTTGTAAATTATTAATGGATTAGAACGGTTAGAGTTATGAGGCGATAGACGCGGCCGCTTTATCAAGACGTCGTCGCATGCTTATTTTCGCCGCTGCCCGCCGCTAACGATCGGCAACAATTTACGACATAAATAACGACCGCTGAAACTCGAACAGTTACTCGTTCTTATCTTCCTCGGGCGGACGAATGCGCGATCCACTCGCGATGCTTGATATATTTTATGACAGTAAAAAGCGTAACTGTAATATAAAATCATAACTTTACACTGGCAGTAAAATAAAGACAAAAAACCTACTTCTACAAGCGCACGAGGGGTAGAGGAGAAATAAAGGAAAAGTTTATCGCATTAGCTAGACAAGGGTATCCTATTTGTTCACGAAGAACTTTTCCATTTACCGGCGGCGTTGCTAACCGATTTACTTTGTACGTGTAGTAAGTACTTGTCGAGTGTAATTTACCTTTAAACTGATAAAAAAACAAGGACAATTAGGACAATGGAAACAATAAGGGGATAGGTCTGGCACACTAATCAGAGAAAGACGGCATGCTCGGAGGAAACTTTGTGTTTACTCTTAATGGTGTACGAATGTGATACATTTTCTGAAATAATTGGACTAAACAAAAAGATAATTCGGTTGAGGCTTGAATAAATTAATTGCGAATTGCGGTCCAGAGGCGGGCAGGCGGCGGGCGGAGGGCGGCGAGGCGAGCATGCACGCTTTGGTTTAAAATATTCTTGTGAACTTAGCCGTTGGCTAATTACGTCCCGTAGCGAGTCGCGCTCGACTATGTGCGAATGGCTTTGTGGTATACCTATTTAACGTGCCGTTGTAATTGACGCTAATTGATTCACTCGATATCCATAATCACATTTCGGTTTTGACTTTATTAATGATGAGGTTATTGTTCAAATATTATGATATCAGCTACCGTTTAAATTGCGCAAATGAATTATATAAAGGAATACATTTATTTGTATCACAATTTGTTTCTAATTGTTAAAAAATAATTTCATAGATCAACGCGCTCAGTAGATAAAATCACCAAAAGTTATTATCCCAACAAGGTTACGACTAAATTAAAGACATTTGAAAACATGAGTAAAATTTAATGACACTGGCAAGACCGGTTCATATACTAAATACATACTTGGCTAGTTTGTATAAACCTCAGGTATCACATATTCCACGTTGACTTACGACTACATGCGCCGAGTTTACATGTATGAAATGGATGCAAATATGACGGATATCGCACGAGCCCCGTCCAGAGCACTAACGCAGCATCGCTAAGCTCTCAGATTGCTTCAGTGGTTAAAGGCGCTTCACACTCAAAGCACGTTGAGGCGCGTTTATCAGAGCGGGAGCTCACACCGCACCGCAGCCGGTGCAGCGACAAACGGAATCGCAGAGCGCATCCCGAGTGAGCCGCTGATCCGTCGAGAGATATCTCGACCTCGGCGTCGACGTCGAGTGCCACCACTCACCCGCCTACGGATAATTACGGCCCTTTGACGAAGCATCTTTGTCCTCTATGTGCTTCCGAAGTGGCAACAATCTTTTTTTTCCTTCTCGTATAATGCCCGGTGGGCATTATACAATATGAAGCCGATATTTAATATTCAGTTCCACAATTTCAGTTTTTTGCATAAGGCGGTGTTATAATAAGTCATTTAAACAGATTTCCATGACTATGCTGATCGGCTTTTAAGAAAAGTTGTTTTTATCGATATACTTAGAGTATTATGATAACAAATATCACAAAAAGTAAGCACAAAACATAACAGCTGACAATTATATGCATTAGAATAGAAGAACATACCTAACAGACATTGTAATAATTGATTAACTACAAAAGACTTTAAAATGCAAAGGATACGAAAAACAATTTTAACTTTGCATCGTTGCAAGTTGGTTTCAAGTCGAGCGTGTTTGTACGAGAGAATAATACGGATCTCCAAAGTTTGCAAGCAGGAAAGCTTGTGGGCGATAAACGGGTGGTGAAGTGCAGGGTGGGGGCGGCTTGTTATTACACCCTCTCACCTACGCAAGGGGTTTCTACTCAGAGCCGTACTGTCGCACAAGATTAAGACGCTCCTCGCTTTACTGTTAGCACTCCGGCTTCCGTTCCGCTCTCTCTCTCTCTTTCTCTTGCTTTCTCAATGGCTTCGAGTGTGCTCTCCTCTTTCTGTTCACTGACTTAAACATAACATGATCATTTGTCTACTTATTTGTCTTTGCAAACAATCACGAACAACTAAATATATTTTGTTCAGAAAAAATAAGGAGATTTGTCAAATAAAGATTGAACATTCGTAGCTGTAAGAAGTCAGCCACCCTAAACCGTTTATATCAAAGTGTTGTATTACAGAGTTTAGGTTGTAAATAA
This sequence comes from Papilio helenus, assembly GCA_026546675.1. Lineage (NCBI taxonomy): Eukaryota > Metazoa > Arthropoda > Insecta > Lepidoptera > Papilionidae > Papilio > Papilio helenus. The sequence goes on from JAOCNA010000005.1 coordinate 4,448,894, forward strand.
AACGGAAGAAGAAAAGCCCGATAAGATGGAAGTGAAATAAGTTTAACCGAACGGTGGAAGGCATTATCATTGGCTGCGAGCGAGGAACAAAGAAAATGGTTGAGAGCGAACGTACGAGAGTACTTTATAGGCGCGTAAATATGTTTTATATCCTACTGTCTGTTATACACTGGCGCGGCGCCCCATACCACGGCGCGGCAGCCCCCCGCCCGAGGGTCGCCCCGCTCTCGGAAATGCCGAGCTTTAATAAAACATATATTTTTCCGAGCGAGGAAAATACTGGGGAAACTCGCAATTTGTTCTTTCACTTTATGCTCGTTTACAAGACAAAAGTGGAACATTCCAGAAACATTATGTTAATCACGTAGTTATGTACGTAGTTTATTGTAATTTATAAAACGCACTTTGCGTGTATTCGGTGAGGGTTTACGACATAAGTCTTGTCGACGATGACGACGTGTTAAGAGGTGTGCGAAGTAGTAAAATGTGTGGGGCGAGAGCTGCGCACAGTGTACTGGGTGCAACATTGTAGTAGCACTTAATGGTGTCGCGATGACCCTTATCTTGCGCGCCTCGGCGCAGTCGCGGTCGCCGGCGATTTATTGCGGCGCGTGTAGGCACGCCGCGCCACCGACCCTCCGACTTGAACGCTAATTATAACACGCCCTAACCACACTACTACTCTACACTTAAATACAAACTATACGAATAACATTGCATTTATATCGAGTAAATATTTGTCATTGTTTTTAGTTCAAATGCATTTTGACTCCTTAAAATCTTATACTCAGTTAAAAGTTTTCTATAGGTAAGGTATATCACAACAAACAAACATTCAACAAAGTAAAAATAAATGAACACAACATAACATAAATTGAAAAGTTACGGGTTTAACTTATTATAATGCTGAAACATTACCAATAAAAACTTCACGTTAAATGACGCTAACATTATGCGATTTAAAACTAAATGAAATTGAAAACAATTCATCAAAGGCAGCGCTGAGAATTGATAGAACAGAAGTAGCAATTAAGATAATGTTGGAAACAAATTTATATTCCGATTCCGTGGGAGAGATTAAATTATTTTCTTGTTGGTTTTCGCGTTACAAAAGGGTCGTAACCGACCGTCGAATAAGAGCAAGGGAGGCGCGTTACGTGTTTGAGAGTAACCGCATTCCCGCCGCGCCGGCAGACTCCGCGCCGTAAAATATTACCTAAATGAAAGAAGCTCTTTCAATTAACCGAGGCAGGTTTGCGTAAGGTAAATTCTGCTAAGAGACGCCCGTCGCTGCGGGGCGTTAGAAGTTTTCCTTTTGGCGATATTTCACTTGCGTGTGCTTGAAATTTATAAAAAGAAATTTTTGAATTGCCTTTTTTATCCGCATTTCAGTCATTCTGAACAATTTTTCTTATTAATCATTCAACTTAATTTCTATGTGAAATAGAAAATCATTTTTATTCTTGATTTTATTAATGCCCCAAATTTTCTTTGACACGCTCGGATAGAGCAGACAGCGCAACTTTGCCCCAACTCTAATCGACTAGAAGTGATATACAAGCTGATGAATGATGATGAGCTTTGTGCTTATTCTGTGGAAACTACGCCTTTTATATATTGTTTAGGGAAGACATGAAAAATATGAGTACTAAGCAACTGCCGTGATTTGTACTACGTAAAGTTATTTTTCTTAAGAAATTATATTATATTAATATGTTTGTCGAACCTGTGTATTCCTAAAAATGGTCATTTGCTTGGATAAATTATAACTCCCAGTATTTTGTTTTACATTGAGTTTTTAAGAACTTCCACTTGTTTGAATTTCTTTCAACATTCTGCAAATACAAACTCCAATACCTTACTAAAACAAAACGTAGGAACTCTATGTATCGCAATAAACACGAAGACCAACGAAACGGGTCAATATCGATTTAAAAAACCTAAAAAGGTTCAAAGCACCTACTGGCAGGATACAAAAAAAAAACAGCGGCAAGTTTCGTATACGGGTGCCGGTCGGCTGTGGTCGAGCAGGGGTGGTCGCAGCCGCCGTTATTGCTAAGCTAATAACAGAGTTTGCGGGCTTTTCCTACTCCGCAGAGATATCCTACGCTATTCATAACTTGTACGGCGATCGGCAAACATTCTACGTTAAAGTAACTAGAGAGCTCTTTTGTGTTGCTCGGTTAGACTTTACCAATACTCGGAATTTTCGGTGAATATAATACGTTTATTATGACAAAAAAGGTATTACAATAGGGTGAGCGTGGACTAGATAGGGGAGTAAATAATTTTAATTGCAATCTTCAAAACTGGATAGTAAAAATAGTAGACAACAAAAAGTATTAACAAGTACCTTAATGAACTAAGAATATTACTTTTAATTTTTAGCTACGAGAAAATTGTATACTGAGTTTTAAACGCCTTGATATAAATAACAAATTTTAATAGCAATAAATTAGGACTTAAAATTTAAACGAGTTCATCCAGTTTGAATATCGGTCAGTGAACGGGAGTGAGTATACCCGTCCCACTCGCACACTCTAGACAGGTATGTAGAAGTCGGATAGCGCTGGCGGCGAAGTCTCCCGGGATGATTTAATTAATCAACACGGCGCGGCTCAAACTGATTTCCTCCTCAAATATCCATTAGCCGGTGTTGCCGTGCCACTTAATTCAAACTGTATTTAACAAGTGCTTGCAATGTGCGTACTTTACTTTGTAATACGATTAGGTTAAAGCGCATTGGTGCTAATTGTGTGTTCACTAGTCACATCATACTGCTTATATTTTTTCAAAATCCTAGACATTTATTAATGGAATTATGTAGAATTATGTTACATATTAAAGAACACACTGTATAATTTGTTATCGGTGCTTAAAAAATCTTCTCTACTTATCGTATGCTTCAATTATCATACCTTACACAAACTTGTGCTCTTAACTACACATTGTTTTCGTGTATATTATAAAACTCTATTAAAATGTAACAAAAGTTTAAAAACAATATTTGTTTTGAATTTCAAATGAATATTTCAGATTGAACTACTGCGGATATCTCTCATGTTGAAATAAATTCAGATACATTTATCTTTTACAAACAATATTTCATTGGAAACATGTTTATATTATTTCCATCGAAAACACATTTAGAATGTTCAATAAATATAGCTGGTTTTGTTTCTACGAGCTTTATATTGCAACATATTTTTACAATTATAAATTAAAAAGTTAACAATAAGTTTTTTATCACTAAAGTTTACACACGAAAACTAAGTTTATATTTATAGATATCTGTAACAAGATAACAATCCTTAACTTAGTTGGTAGAGTTTCAAAGATGTACAAACAATGCGCTCACGACGTAATTCTGTGCTTGTATAACTACAGTACCTACCGTGCATTTAAAGTTTTCAATAGCAGTAGTTCGAAGGAAACAACTTGTCAGAATCGTTTGCTTTCAACGTTTATTTTGAACAAGCAAATATTGAAGTCGCAGATTTTATCTATGTTAAAGTACACTCGTGGTTTTAATTTATTCATTTTAAACATTGACACCTTAATATAGTTAGTAAAGGTAAACATAGCCTTTAGTTAATAATTTATTAGCATAATCGCACAAATATTTATTACTTATTAAGTACGCATGGAGACTTGCTTATGTACAGAAATTTTGCTTATGCACATTACGATTAGATATTCAAATAAGTACGTAGGTACATATCTTGAGAGCAGGCGTGAAAATTACAGCATGTAATATGCCCTCCACTTAGGTACGTACACCCTTATGCAAGTGACAGAATTGGAACGCACACATTGAACGTCGCGCTTAGAAGGCGAGCGTAGCGTAGCGTCAGCAGCAAAAGAGTTAATGTAATGTTTAATTACGGGCACTTGGCGACTGCGCCAATCTTGCAATTAGGAAGCGGTGCGGCGGCGCGTAATCAGGGCCCTTTGCGACGTCGACACGCGTCGGAGAGCGCTCCACGTTCACGACTCGAGCTTTTCACTCGCATTTTACAACCTGTTGACGAGTTAGTTAAGCCCCTACAGTGAGTACGGTCCGCACAAAGAGAAACTCGCCAACCCCTCCGACTCGAGCCTGCAGACTGACCCGTTTGCAAATAAAAGCAGAGTCATATTACACTTTTTCACTATTCGTTCATTGCTAACGTTTAAGTGGATATTACATCAGAGGAAATTAGTTTTTTAGTTCCACAATTTAAAAAAAATAATGGAATAATATTACATTTTGGTTCAAATAGGTAAACGAGTAAGGCATAATCCCTAAAATGTATATTCAACAGTCGTATGTTCTTTTCCATGAATTCATTTCTTTTCTAATTAAGAAAAAAATTAAACGCTTAATTACCGACACGAAAACCTCGAATATGCTTTATGTCTCCCAAACTCTATCTTAGTTGATAAATCCTCAATTAAATCCGACTCTCGTTGTCGGTTTACCTTTGAAGTTCTTAATTCGGCAGAAATTGCCAGGGACATTAAACTAAGTAGACGGTAATTAATATGTAAACAAGTGCAGAGTTTTCTCCGTGGAATAGATTAATCCGGGCGCGAGTGTGCGGGGTAATAACCCGGGGAGCGAACAACTTCACCACTTACATTACACGGACATTTATTCCCTACGCCCGGTTTCAACTTTTCGCTCACAAGGAGCCGAGAGGACCGCTTTAATTAATTTACGCGCTTCGTAAATATAGCTGGAAATTCAGTCGGCAGTGCCGGCTGCGAAATAATATTTATTGTACTTGCCTTGTCGTCGTCGCCTTCACTATCACACTGCAAAAGAGAGACGTTTATGCATTAATAACACTGAAAAGTTTCTTCAAACAACACAACTTCTCCTGCATGCATAAAATATTATATCAAGCAAATATTATAATTTATAAACACCATCTCGAATAATTACATAAATTGCTTATAACATTTGTACGTGTAGAAATGATGTTACTAAAGTAAATGTAAATTAGTTTACATAATGGAATGATATAATATAACCCGCATGAAAATATTAAAGCAATAACCTAAACCATACCCAATAAATGGAAAAATATCAATCAATATACAAATTGTTTGAAAAGAAAGTTTATCATCGTGTCGAGGCAAAATAATCCATACGATATTTACGAGGCGAGTTCGTGTCGAGGGAAACAAGGGATCGGGCTGAGATATTACAATTTCAAATAAATACAGTACATGAAGTATTCAGGACGGGCGCGTAATGTTATGTAGTACGGGGCGGCACCGCCTCGACAAATCTCGTGATTTACCTGCGATACGCGCCGAATATCGAACGGGGACCGTGTGTTGCGTGATCGGACTAAATTTGCACAAGGTAATCGAAAATTATGGCTTTCACCTTTAAATAACTCCTAATAGCGTTCGCGGCTCGCTTGGCGACTAGGAATGGCAACTAAATGATACATTATTGGTTTTATTGAGGCGTGGAATAGGTTACGTGCCCGAACCGACCGCTCGCTAGTTGTTCATATGGAAACCGCTTTCGATGAGGCTATGAGAACTAGATTTTATATTGCAGTCACGTTGCTGTAATAGCACTTAAGATTACAAGATTTGAAAGATAAGCAAGAGTTGAGAATTAGTGGAAAAAGAAAAACCAGCCAAACTTTATCCATGCTTTCCGCGTAAACGTAATAAAAGTCTGTATAAACAAGCGAAGCCGATGGACGTGTGAGTCATGCCAGAGGAGCTTGTACACTATAGGACATTAATGAGGATACTCACGATATAGCCTTTTCCGGAACTACAGCGGCTACTGGCCTGTAGGCAGGAGAGAGAAAGGCGAACATATGAGTGGACTGGACCGATTGAGGTAGTAGGAAATTTTACCTGTCTCTCCCTTTGTATTTATAGACAAATTACATATATTCTTCACATACTAAACATAGAATATCATGAATGTATTACATAAAAAATTGAATACACTGAGAGAGACAAATAAAAGGCAGCAAATAATTTTGTACAAACATCAACTGAATAGTAAACACATATCTAACATTTAGAGACAGTCACAACATTGAATCAAATTGTAATATCACTGACATGCAAGAAGTTGATAAAGTAGATCGGAAATTTAGACGAAAGCAAATTCAAGTCTGTTTGACATTTAGATTTAAACATTTTAGAAATTTTATTGAAATAGTGAAAGTCTAGGATGATATTTAATCCCGATAATGCTAAGCTGACAGGTATTACAAAGTTATTGATATACTTATAAAAGTTGTTTTGCGGATTGGAGTGTATACGTACGTCACTAAGACGGTCGCGCGAGGAATCGGGGTCGCGTGGCGCCAATGAGCTGCCCGTGAGCCGTTCAGATGCCCTTCCACTGTCATCCGACGTGCCAGCGTCTTGAAGCAGCGTTATACCCTGC
>JAOCNA010000005.1:4455405-4468157 GCA_026546675.1 Papilio helenus
AGCTGCCCGTGAGCCGTTCAGATGCCCTTCCACTGTCATCCGACGTGCCAGCGTCTTGAAGCAGCGTTATACCCTGCACAACAATTATTTAAATAAAAACTATTTCTGAACGTCTTACGGCAAGTTTAAGGCAACATGCCTCTTCACTTTCGAATGAACGTGAAAGGGACTCTTATAAAATATACATGTTCATCCAGTATTTGGTTAAGAAATAAGCGCCACGACCGAATTATTCTCAAGACAACAAAAAACAGGTTTATTCATCGATATTTATTTGGCACATCAAAACAGATGATGCGTCAATGGGTGATTTAGACATGAATATTTTAGTTTACATAACTTTATATTCACGTTCCTCTACCGATATAAACATCAGAAATCGTATTATAGTGAAGAATGAAATACATAAATCAAAAACATGTTTAATTCATCGCGGAATATCTTTTAAAAATTAAATGCATATATTTCATACTAGAACGTAGTGTACTGTTGCAATCAGAATAAGATTCATTAGATAGTTTTAACAAACACAGTGGCTATTTTATTGGAAAAAGTGATTGTTAATCTCTATCTACTCCGATTGAAATAAAAGTTGTGAGAGGTTACATAAAATAAACGATAATGAGGTGTACGAGTAGCAATGCAAATTACGGTATAATAAGACAGTAAATTTGTTTTAGCTGTTCGTTGAATTTGTACTCGCATCACGTAAACATTACTAAGCGGATCTAAATGGATGAATTTATTCCGTCGTATTGCTTTGTATCCGAGAGAGACTGGGAACGTTTTCATCTTAATGCAGACCGAGTTGTATATTAAAAGAACAAACAAAGCATTATACCAACTATTCAAATATTTAAGAGCAAACATTTAAATTCGTACACTTCTTGTGAACACAATCTGTGGTAGTTAAACTAGCGATATAAAATGTCTTTTTTTTTGTTTTTCAAAACATTCTTATTTAACGATGAAAAAGATATTGAAAGTAGTAGGCACTATGAGTCATTTACCATTGCAAGGGAACAGGAACTGTTTGTAAGGAGTTAAATATACTGATTGTACTTCTTGAAACTTATAAGTAAACAATAAATATTAAAACCCGTAAACAAATGTAAGGTCCCTTTCAAGTCGCCCATTTTACAACAGATTGTATAAGACATTTATCTCCGTACGTCAATACACTCAAAGCAAAGACGTGTAGCGATACTCTTACACGGTAAGAGGGTAAAATTCTATTAGATGAGGGTAAAAGGAAAGCTCTTTATGTAGACTCGCAAAATTGAGCGGTAACTAGGATATAAGAAAACTTGATAAGGCGGACAGGGAGACTGCCTACCCGTAACGTTGCGTGGCCGGGTCCCAACAATAAAAAGAGTTTTCCATTTATCACATTTCGCGTGTATTTTACGGCGGGGTTCGGAGCGCGCTCGACTCCGAGGGAGGGCGCTCGACGGGACGGATAAAAGAAAATAAAACGACCAGTAACTCTCTGTAAATGGATAACTCTCCGGCCGCGCTCGCTCAATGAACTTTCACAATTTTATTACGGACCATCAAATATGTTTTGATTTACGTGTCATAATATTTTTCGTGAGCAATGAACGATTGTTGGCACGTTTCGTAGTAATATTGTTGTCACCCTATTCTATATATAGTAACAATGTAGTAGAATAGATAATAATACAGCATTAAATTATACCGTGTTTTGTAGAGTTGATATCTTGATCGTGTTGTTTCCTATTTGTTATGAAACTTATTACTATTTGCATTATGTTATTACTTACTTATTACATAGTTGACTTTAATAAAACGTGATAAAACAAAACCGGTATAGTTTAATCGTATTACCAACGTGTTAATTTCTAACTTAAATTCCTAGAAAACACAACGGTACGAATCAGTATATTTTTTATTCAAACTTAAATAATTTCCCGATAAAAGACGCTTTACATTTTTATTTAGTTGAAGTGTTTTAGGATATATTGAAATTTAAACACCGAAATTCCCCTTTTATTATTCAATCAAAAACAAATCGAAAGGGTGATCAAGAGCGCCGCCGCGGAAGCGTGAAAGCATAACTTTGTTAACGGCGTCTTAAGTAGTCACCGAGAGAGACGTAATAAAAGTTGAACGCGTCCTTATTCCCACATAACAGCCAACAATAAGCTATACGCGCACGATTACGTCCCTGCTCCTAATAAAAGGGATCGCTTCCCGACCCTTTACATAGATAAACGAGTCGAGTTGAGTCGCGGCGTATCAATTTAATCCGACACCGCATAGGCCAACAGGATCCCTTAATCCGGGACGCGTGTTGCTCCGGGTAACGCCGGATGTTACCGCATAATTGCTATAGCTCATTACGAATGCGCTTTAATTACAATGGACATTCCCGCACCGAGTGAAACGAGTGAACAGAGCCGTTAATGAGCTTTAGAGACACCTACTCGCCGACAACTGTTCATGTTGTGTTATGATAATAAGTTTGAATAGTTGACACAATGTAACAAAATGTCGTGTTTCCAAAGACGTTTTATTGTTTGGAGAGGTCGTAAAAGTTTATTACATACAAGATACTGTTTTGAGAATCGAACTGAAACTAGACTTAAACATCGATAAACGAAGCAATAAATTCACCTATAAGGAAGTTGCAATTGTTGGAAGTTGTAACCTTATATAAAGTGAAGGTTTTTTTTAGTTGATTGTTGTTTGTCTGGAGCGGAATCCGTAGTCCCATCGGGTTTCGAGGCGGTCGAGCGTTAAGTGCGCTTAGCATGAACTTTAAGAGTAACTTAGCTCGAGGGCTCCCGCAATTTAAACGGTAGCTTTAAACCTTGAGTGAAGTGTTACGATAAATTGGTACAAATTACTAAAGTTATAGATATTGGAATAAAAGACATTTGGAATTCGTAGAGATTCCTACTTATAAATTAACGTCAGTCTTATTCCGTAGATATTTTTTTTAAAAGGCAAAAATCCTACGTTTTTTTTCCAAAGGTACCAGTAGATCTGCACGGCATTTTAAAGTTTAGCCAAGTATACAGCTTATTCTTTAATTTTTACATAAAAATTTGATAACTTGGGGATCAACAAAAACCTTGAGTGAATAAATAAAGATCACGAAAGTGCCCACTTTAACGTAGAAATGATCTCTATAGTAATGAATGTTTACCGACTAAAGGACAACTATTAAATCAGATCCGTCGTGACATGTAGTTTGGCCGGCAGGCGGAACGGGGAGGCGGCGGCGGGGGGCTACCGACCGACGACACAACCGCTAATTGAAACAACGACCGCGCCAGAGCATTACTTATTCATGAGAACTCCATATGGCGACGGAACGTGACCAACGCGATAAATCATTCAATTATCGTGAATATGTACTGTCTTCGGTATTCGTCTGAAAACATTCAGACTTACGCACGTAGCCCTGCTTCCGTGGCCTATATGGTTTAGGTCTAATAGTAGTAAACCCAGGACTAAATTCTTTAAACTTTCAGAATGTTAAAATAAAATTGTCTTTACAACAGAAGCAGATTTTAAACAACAAAACGAAGATAATCTTCCCTTCGTAACCACGATTAAGACAAACATTCCAATATAGTTAATCCATTTGCTTCGCTCTGAGGTGAAATGTAAACAATAAAATAACTATATGGAAACCATTCATAAAGAAGGGTTACAAAGCGTGACATTGTTATGGAAAACTGCTCTTCGATCGGTAAGTGGATAAATAACTAGGTACATGATTTTCAACCACACCTCCACTTTTCCACATCGATGGTTGAAACAACTAACCTGTAATTTGTCAAACAACGTTGATCACTTAATGCAAGGTAAATTGCAAGCTCATTTTTCTTTAAAATATTCATGAATATCTCACAATCTTTAAAGAAATAATCAAAATGTTATTTGGTAGCTTGATAATCGTATGATAATGAACTGTGCCAATATTAACTATATTGTCTGGATAAACAAAATAAATCACATTATATTCTATTGCAAAATTATTACATTGATGTCATGTACAAACAATATGAATGAAATCTTTTTAACCTGCGATCTTGTCATAGATAAAATATTCAGCAATATCAGCATGACAGTAATAAATGATGTTATTGAACAGCATAGGATAACATTAGCAATAAAAAAATAAAAGACTTTAGAAATTTTGCGACATTTCATTCGGTATAAAGTACCCTCGAGATAAATAATCTTCAAGAGATTACGGAGTTTGAAATGAAAGATTTACAAGTCACGATAAACCTAATGATACACGAATATGTAAATTTGTTGTTCAAAAAATATGCGAATAATTTCGTAGTTGTTTGAATAACTTATTAATTCTGAAATATTTGAAATATCTTAGCAAACTTCTTGAGAAATGAGTCTAATATGTTCTATATATAATCGTATAAACTTAGTCTTGTTGACCTTTAAAAAAATTAATAACTCATTTCATAGTAGAATTACAATTCTTTTAAAGATACGACACATTCAACATAAATCTCATCTCAACAGTAGAGCTAACAGACTAAAAAAACACAAGTGTTCTTAAACGACCCAAACGGTTGTTTGTTTCGTAGAAAATACCGTCAACTTATGATGAGAGCCATAAGTCGTAGTCATAAAAAGTGATATTCCAACATAAGGTAAACAAAGTTATGTCATATAAGACAATATGATTGAAATACGAACGTCAGCAGACATTCTATACTAATTAGATTAACTAAGGCATTAGAAGTTAAATATATCAAAATTGGTATTTGTACAAGGAACTAATTCATAAATCTTGGTTAAACATTACTATTAACAAAACGATCTTGATTGATTTATTAATTTCTTTGAAATGCTATTAAATTCGAGTTACCGTGTAAATGAAAATAGCTGCAATAAACGCACAATAGTTATTAATATTTATTGCAGTTTAATGTTGAGGCGAGCTGAGTGGCATGCGCCTGCGCACTTGTGACTGCGGTGCACTGCACTGGCGTAAGTGCAGTTGCATAATTTATGTATGTCACGGCACGTAACACTTGTCAGGACTAGACGACGATACTAGCTTTCCTAATTATATGCATCAGCTGTAAAACTTACAAAGTACATTGTCATTGTAACTGAGATCAATTATGGAGGATTAGTCTTATTTGTCATGATAAATTGCAATACAATAATTGTATAAATTTTATTGAAAAAACGAGAAGGAACTAAGTGATAAAGTTGCGAGCGTCCGCTAGTTGGAAATATAAATATTATTTCAGTGGTTATGTCACAACAGCCGCCAAGTGGTACGGATTAAATCCCGGACGCCGCATACCATAACTTTTGTCAACTTATCTATGATGAAGTGTGGTCTTGACATTGATCCAAATAAGCTCAGATAAAGTGGATACAGATGGCAGTTGTTCATTTTACTTGTTCATATGTATTTCATTAACAGTTTTAATAGTGACTGTGCATCCTTACAACTACTACAGTTTTAGTTCAGATCATAAGTGTCAGATGACAATAGTTTATTTTTCATAAAATACAAAAAGCGCATAAAAAGCTTCATTGAAGCGAGACACAATAGAAAGTTCTATAATAAAAACGACAGAAAAATACCGTTTGGAGACAGCCCATGAATAATATAAGAGATTGAGGCGTACGCAGATTGGTTCGCTTAAAATAACTTAAACATTGCATCGGAGCGACGATCTCTGAGAGTAACCAGATCAATCAGCATCCGCGCCGGCATTCCGCGCCTTCGCTAAATGGAAAGCCGCGACAGACTGGATTAATATTACATCGGCTAATGGAACTGGGATTGAATCCGCATACCCGATGTGTCGCGCGTAATTATTTGACGCTATCGTTTGCCGTTTTATCGCAAATATCTCTCGTGTTTAGTGTTAACACTACACATTTGAGCGTATGATAGGGACCGTGATAAAAATGATAGTAATCACTTAATATTTGACAATTTGATATGTCTCGACCAAAATAAATTTTGTCATGTTGGCTTTTAATGGCTCTGACGTAATTCACTGATAGAACATATTCTTTTTTATTACGTAACAAATTATCAGATTTTTGTTAATTTACTATTATTTCTTGTAACCAACACCCTCTAATTCGCTCGATTATTGGTGTATCGTCATTATCCTTCTATGTAATCCTTTTAGGTTTTGCGAATTTGTTTTAGGTTAAGGTTTATAAAGGCTCATGACAATTGTGGTAATCATATTATACAAATATAAAAGCCTGATACAATTGTTGGCTCATTTAACAAATAAGAATAAAACAAACTTCGAAAAGCAGAAAAAAAAATGTTATACAAACAAAGTGATGTCGAAAGGGCGACATAAAACAGACGGCGGTATATTTCGCCTGCAGGCAGATAAGGAAAATCGAAGTAGACGTAAGCAAACGGCAATATCAGGGAGCGGGGAATAAAAACATTCGGGGCGGTCGGGCGACCGGGCGATGGCGGCTCGCCAGCTCCCAGTGACAACACAATAAGGACACCGCTGTCGAAAGCAATCAAGTCGTGTTCACTTCACCGCAACCAATTTCATGAGGACGTACAAATGCAATTGCGCCCCGTGTAGTTACCGACCGATGTGAACATACCGATTGATTGCTATTGCTAGGATACGGATGCTTAGGGATTTAGGATTTTATGGGTTTGTGTTAAGGAATACAGACGATGCATTTTATGTTACCTTGTCAGTTTTTCATGTTTAAGCTTTAAGGTTTCTTACGATCATAAGGCTTTTTCAGGTTTTTTTTTTAAATTTATAATTTACTGTAAACATGATTTTAATGGTAACTTGAAAGTAGCTATAAACGACAAGTCTGGTGGGATGTTCCAAGTGAATTTTAGTAGCCGGCGGTCGGAAATGGGGAGCGAAACTTAATGATCCCGACAGCCCGCCGGGAGGCTGTGTTCTATTCGACGGCAAATTGAATCTGCGAAGAGCTATTAGTCGACACCGCTGCGGTGGCCCCTCCGCCCGCTCACAGCGACGCGCTCATCTCCCTGCCACGCTCATACCGTATGCCTCAACGTACTTTCTTAAAATTTACTTTCTTTCAAGACATTATTCTTCTGAATCGGGAATAAATCGTTCCACTTTCTATGGAGATTGTCATTGAAATAAAATTTTAATATCCATTATAAATACGTATCGGTTAGGTTAGTCCGGATCTAACAAAATCGCTAAAAAGTTTGGAAGCAAGCTAAAGAATTTATAAACCCTCGATATATACAATTTTGATTAGCTTCGGTAACAACAAGAAACTTTTATATTCAAAGTAATATTTAACATTCAAAAGTTTCAAATTAAATTCGACAAGATTAAATAAATTAACCACAGTTGATAATTTTATTAGACTACAAGTAGGTAAACCCCCGTTCCATCTGTAAATAAATGTATTCTTGTTCAGAATCGGTATCGTAAAACTTCTCCCATACAAAATTTAACTGGCTCGTACTCGAGTCGATATAAATTATTCTTTTCTCCACGGAGCAAGATTTTCTGCTTTATTCGAGCAAAAGCACAAGCGGCGGGAGGCAAATTGGATGGGATTGCGACATATCTTGGCTGGCGGCGAACCGACGAAATGCGGGTAAACTGCTCTCATTCCGCTTACTACTCTTTTCAAATAGGGAAAAACGCGACTCTTTTAGCTGATGTGCCTTTATTGTGAAAGGATTATTCACTGTAAAGAGATCGAATTCCGAGTTTTATCCAATACAAATAACGCTGTGATAACAGTGTATCGAAAAAGACTTTTGTATAATGTAAATAAAATGCCTACTAAATAAACAGATCGTAAAAGATATATTCATATTAAAACATTTTCCTCACATAAACCACAGGGAAGACATAAAATCAAATATTTGCTTTGAACTGGGTCGTCGATAATCGGCCAATTTATAAAGGTAGCGGATAAAATGTGAGAGCAGAAGATAGGTAATACCGGCCGCGAGCGTCGAGCCGGCATTTTATTTTAATATCGTGTCGACTGCACGCTTCCGACCGTCCACAATCCACCCCATCCCATCCGAGCTTTATCCACTGCAATATTCAGGCGCATTGTGATTCACAAACGTCCGTCTTGCTACTACCGACACCCGTTCAACAAAAAACAACAACTCGACACAACAATCCGGTGCATCCGCGCAGCCAATGAAAGCGTTGTTTCAAAAGTTTTTAATTACAGCTCTAGCTTTTTTTACGCTGTTAACATTTATAAAGACCGCATTAAAAACCACGGACAATTTTTCAAATGGTAAACGCAAATAATAACACACGCAGAGACGATTTTTATTAGCATTGCAACCATTCTTTATACTTCTAAATTATATTGTTATTTTAAGTTTTGATCCAAAAATATCACACTAAAAACAACAATAGAGGGATACTGACAGCTCTATAAAGTTTAAAGATAATTGAAGTTTTTAATTAGACAAATCTAAGAGCGTATTTTAATAGCATATGAATTGTGAGACTGAATAAAACTTACGTGGTTTTAAAAGGTATTTATACCACGAATTAAATGTTTTTTATTTACAACTTACTAGTTGGAACTAAAGGGTTGGCTTGTAAACTCGGTGTTCAATTACACTTTATGCTTTAGTAAACTGTTAACGAGTTTAGTAAACACGCACACAAGTACTAACATGCAACTACACATAGAACTTTACGTATGTCGGTTCTCCATCGGCCTCGGAGACCGCGTTGACAAGTCGAGTGGCAGTTTACGTACATATTATGCGTTTGGCGAGAAAGCAAGGCCCGGAAGAGGCACGCCGATGGCATACAGATTTAGACTGGCTGCATTTAGACGCGTGAGATCACCCGATGCATTAACGTTACGTTGAGCACGGTCGATGAGAAAGCACGCAGTAATACATCGATTATTAGATATTATCGATTGAATTATAGCGTTAACAATAACAATTACAACAGCATAGAGCTGTTAAAACATTCATTTAAAACTTACACTCGAACATGCTATTAGAGTTGAAAACAAGGACGCCTTAGTCACGTTACGAGTATTACATTTTTAATGTCAAACGTAAAATAATAAACTTGTCTCTTTCATTTTATAAACATGGATTGTTACTTCGTATCAGCAGATAAAATTTACAGATAATGTAATGATTACAATTTAATATCAGATCTTGGAGAAAAAGTGTTGATTCGAAATCGGCTTTACGAGAGGATTTTGATTTGGTTGTCATGCAAAAGTATGGTGTGATTATGCTCTGTGTTTGTGTACTTACGTGTGAGTTGACATTGTTGGGTGGGTGGTTCCGGGGCGCGTCGCCGGCCAACGCAGCGAGCGGTAGTCGCGGCTTGGTCGACAACGCGTTGGTACGAGGTGAAGAAGCGCATTTTACAGCAGCCTGACAACAAATAAATACAACCTATAATATCACGTGTCAATTTTGCTCTACAACTCCGGCGAAAAGATAATCGGAAGACTCCCTCTTCATAATTAATCAAGCCTTTAGGCCTTGCTATTTTCTTACCTTCAGTATATCAAGTTAGTGATTTTTTAATTATTTACGTATTTTGTAATTGACTTTAGCTCTATGTTTGTAATTTATTATCGAGAAAATAGAAGAAAAATATAGAAAATTTAGTAGGAAACAACTAAATACTTCATCACGCAAACATCTATTTCACAAATAAAATACGTATCCAATAGATTAGAGCGCAAGACGAAGTACATTATATTTGTAGACAGACTAATATGCGCTACTATTCATAGTTTTATAGATAAAGTAAAGACTGTACCAAAGAGTAATAAATAAGAATTTCTTCAAATTTACAAAGAAAATTTTGGAAGAAAATAAACGGCAAATCACGATTTCAAATAATTCACAAGGTCTAAATTGACGCGTGAGATTATCGTGGGCGCATTCCTCGTGAGACAGTCATTTCGTAAAGCTGTAAAACTACGAGGTTTTCTGCTGAATTTATTGATGTCAGACATATTATGTTAGACTTAGTTGCGAGATGTTTTATCACATAATCGTTTACGTATAAATGCCAAATGTTCTAGCTTTTAAATATTATTGTATTATATCGTTTAAATAATCGCAGTTTCTAGTTAAATTATTAACATGACCAAAATAGTCTTTTTTTTGTATATATTTTTTTTATATTTCTTTACATCTAAATGTTTTAGGGATCAAGCAAACCAAATAACATATCCTTTGTATGGAAAAGTAACATATTGGTACACCAATTACTCCGCTGTAACTACACTAAATAAAAGTGCTTAAACATATACAATCTCTGTGTACTCCATTTGCGATGTTAACGAGGGATGATGTATTACAGTACAAAAAGAACTCACGCAAACACTTGTCGCTTTTATTGAGCCTTTAAGCCGCAGCCGAGCTCTACTACAACTTAATGCTTTTAACGTTGGCATTAAACCCGACTACTACTATATGTACTCGTAAACAGTTGGATTCACCCTAACGTAATAATATGATTCTAAATGTAATTTGCACTTGGCCAGCGTGGTTGACTATGGCCTAGTCACCCTAAATTTGGGTAGGCTCCGAGCCCCTCGGTGAAGACATATAGTGAGCTGGTGATGATGATGATGAAATGTAATTTATAATGTTGGCAACAACAGACTTGAAATATGGTCAATTTGAATGATTTCAATTACGTTAACCTTATGTAAATATACACACATAAAATCAATCTATACGTTTTACGTTTTGGTTTTGAATCTGATTCTAGACATCAATAAGCCTTCGGAGCCGAGTTAACAATTATCCAAAGACAACAACCGACATCGACAACTTACACTTTGAATACGGAAGCACTTTACCTAAATGCCACTAGCGGTCGTCCGCTCACAGGGTTGGATCTAAACTTGTATAACACAATACAAAACCATTACTAGTTGTTACTCTTGTTTGTAGTACTGCTATAATTAAGAGTCAATATAAGCAAGCTTTGAGTTAAAGCTTATAAAATTAATATGCGGTTAAGATCTTCGTATACTAAAGCATGCTTTCAGTAGATGTCTGTATACTTGTTTGAAATAATTAATTACTGAAATTAATTATCCGGTGACAAAAGAAATAAATTTGGGAAAGACGTCATTGAATATTTAAGATTGCATTAGTAACTTTATAGTCATAATAAAATGCTAAATTTGAATTTATAGTCAAAACACAATATAAAATCCATTTTGCTTGCGTATATTTCCCAACGATAAAAATAATTAGAGCATATAAAATCTATCACTAATGTGTTTAATAAAAGCGATTAATAATGTTTAAAATAATGAAGTCAAATAGAACATAGTACCACTAAATTAATACAGGATAAGGCAATTTTAATGTGTCGTAATTCACATTTACGGTTTCTCTAATTTCCACAAAATATCCATATTATTATTGTTTAGCAAACATTGTCAATAATAATATTTTAATAGCGAGCATATAAAGAGCGTATCATCCAAAAATGTGATGGTCACAGGCATTCATTTGGCCTTAAAACGGCTTTCCCACGGGGAGAACAACCGCCCGCAGAAAAATAGCTCGCCGCGATTTCTGTGAACTCGTGATAACTTTTTTTATGAGACTGAAATGAATTGTATAAAATCTTTTGTGGAAGCCAAATAAAGATCTCAAGAGAATTTTGTTTTCGTCACAGTACTAAAGAGATTTATTCGTTGTAAAATTAAATTTATCTACTGCGGACTCGTTATTATTCTCGCGATGAATTTCCGAGTGCTTTAATGAAAACGTTTATGTTGTTGAACGTTTAGTACTTAGTTAAAGGTCGTCGTTATTAGACGGCTATAAAGAACCATGGGAATGTTTTATTGTTACATTTGTTGTTAAATAATGACTATGGGCAATTTGGAGAGTTGAATGTTAATGGAGGCCGTGTTTATAAGATTGTATCTAATAATTAGCAACGGTTAAGGCGGCTCGCGGACAACGCTCATTTACCGTAATTGCTTTACCAACAACAAATTAATTACTAATGTGACAAGTTTGAACACAAGCATTACAAGCCAATAATAATTAACCAAATTGTTGATCGTCGAGTCGTTGCGTTTTATTTTACGTAATTGGATTAGTTAATTTGTGTAAATGAATAAGTATGCTTCTAAAAAAATTACTGAGTAGTATGATAAAATAGTAACAAGTGTTGAACAAATATCAAATACAGTCGACGTGTTCTTAATTTAGTCTGTTTATATGTTGACTGTTTAGTTCGTGAGGACATGAGTAAAGAACGTGTCAAAACAATTTGGTTCGCTTTTGAATAATATGTTCTATGATTAAATAACCTGTTAGTTTTGTCACTAGCATGCTTACTCGTGATTCATCGCTGAAAAAGTACTTCTTGGCGGAGATCCAAGGGACATAAATATTATACATAATGTAGCACACAATATGTGGCGATACCGATGGAATTATCGTGTCGATAAAGTTTTACATACATTTTCTCGGTACAAAGCCAAATAGAATGTTTACATCGATTGAAAAATTAGGTGCGCAAGTCTGACGCTCAATATTATGCGGTACATTTCTGTGTGGGCGGCGAATTCTTTCCTATCTAACTATACAATAAAATGTAACAAAACACAATTTGTTTGGAAAACATTATGTTCAAAATGTTTAATATAAATGTTTTTGTTTTCATTCTTTCAAAAAACATACTATAAAAGGGAAAACTTACTATCTGCTTTTGACAAAAGTATACTACTTCGACACG
>JAOCNA010000005.1:4474160-4489685 GCA_026546675.1 Papilio helenus
TTATATTCTGTATGGATATATATTAGGGATAGATTTGTTTAGATTAGACCAGGGATGGGCGAACTACGGCCCGCGAGCCGGATCCGGCCCGTATGAGGTTTTAATATGCCCGCCTATTTATTCAAAGGCGATTCTGAAAAACTAAAGCGCAGCCTGACTCATTACTATTGACTTACGGCTATTAACACATGGAGTAGAGATAGTGGAACTTTTTATATTTATTACGCGAACATAAATTTATAAATAATGTGTTCCATAAATTTTGTAATATTGTGTAATAAATCGAAAATCTTTTTCGACAGATATCCTTATAAAATAAGCTCTAAGTTATCTATAACTAGCTTTCGCCCGTGACTCCGTCCGCGTGTAATTAAAAAAAACAAAAGCAAATAGTGTAGGTGTTCTTCCAGACTATCCACTACATCTATGCCTAATTTCGTCGAGATCCGTTCAGCCGTCTTGGCTACAAACTCTAACAAACATCTATCCATTCATCTAAACTATCGCATTTATAACATTAGTTAGATTAATGTGCAAAACTTTTAAATGCCCTGGAAGTCGTCATGCTTTCAGGACATTTTTATTTATTCCTTTGCTTTGAATTTGAAACACATTTTGGAGTTAGGAAATGCGATGCAAATTCCAAAAAAAAGAAAAACGGATTTAAAAAAAATGTCTGACCGCAAGCCGCATTTGTTTCGGATATATTTGAAACGGTGGACTATATTTTGACGAGACTTCTACGGGAAGGTAGCTGAGATTATGCCTACGGGAATATTTGGACAACCTTTTATTACAAATTCCGCGCTTACGAAGTTTGCGGGCGACCACTAGTTAGACAAAAAAGGTCTTATATGCCTTACATGCGACCTCTCGCTAGTATTGGTTATTTCCACATTAACATAACCAATGTTATTGATATTTCTAATTACGGACGTAATACATTGTCATTGGTAATTTCCCTACCCAGGTTATTAACGAGGTATCTACGTAAGGCTGGGTTTCCACTGCAGTACCAAGTGTATTAATAAACTACTCTCATCCCTTTTATCTTCTTTGAGAAAATAGAGACTACAATATGTATATATGTATGATATAAATGTACATTACAATGTATCATCATCATTGCATCATAAGCATCACAGTAGACGAATTACTTTGCAGTGATACGAATTTTGTATGAAACAAATAAAAAGAATCATATACAAATTTAATGTAAACGAACATAAAATGCTTCATAATTTGAAGACAGTGTTAAAATAATTCACACGAGCGTATTACCCCAGTGGGAACGATTTTTTCAATTTTCAGTAACATGTCAGAAAATAATATTAAAGTATTGCGTCTTAGTGTTAGCCTGTCTCACAATTTATCACACTTTGCGATGGTAAAAGATTTTTTATTTTATTTCACAGATAATGTTATAAAAGTTTATCAGGAACAAAGCAATTAACGGAAATAAAATTCGTAAATATAGGTTCAGTGGCCTTAGTTGATCGCGGTTTGATAAAACGTAATTCATAGATTGTGTTGTGTTTTTCTTGTATTATGCTTTGAAATTAACACCGCGGTGTCAATGACTTCTGAATTCTTAATAATATAAGAGATCCTAACTATATTATACAGCGCCATAGCATGTGGTCGTTTGATCAAAATTATCTAAATCGTTATAATATTTTCGCTAGATCTTTTTTTTTTTTAAGAAAAATATTTTAAGATTTATCAGTAACATGCAATTATGCCTTCCTGTTGCAATCTCTTTATTGTTTTTTTTTTAATCTTTTTTCGCAAGTAGCTGACAATATTTATGCGAGTAAAACTTTTTTTACTTCTGTGTTAAAAACACATGTAGTGTCATACCTCGATGCAATTCGATAATGATTTTTGTGTGTACGTCAAGTTTCGTCACTACCTACATTTACTGAATATTTTGTATTCCTAGGACGCCTGCAATAATGTGATGTAAATGTTATATTTAGCATTAGTTAATTAATAGTGAATTGTTAATTCTTATTAAGGAAAATAAAGATTCTTAAACCATAAAATTCTGATGTTACGATCGTCCTTAAAAAAAGTTGATGTTTTAACTTATGAGTATCTCTTCAAGTAAGTATGTAGTTTATTTTTCCAACTGTTTAAAAGATTTAATTCTCAAAAAAGACAGTTTTACAAAGTCACTTACATTAGCTTAGCTAGTCTTCTTCTTCTTCTGTCTTCTCCTTTTCCCAGTTATTTGGAGTCGGCCTTCCTCGTACTAAGTCTTCAGACAGCATATCGTTTCCAGATTTCCTTCATATCCTATTGGATCGTCGTCAGCCAAGTGGTAGGTGGTTTGCCGTGGGTTCGTGTCGTCGCTGCCAATTTGACCATGTGATCGTCAGGTCGCCTCTGAACATGGCCATACCAATGTAGACGTCTCTCTTATAACATAGCTAGTCACCGATTTTAGTTATTAAATTTGTTAATGTTTATAAATAGGTAAACATTTGATTTCGAGCTGATTTAATCACCTCTAATACAAAATAACCCTTCTTGGGGGTCAAGTTTCGCGTTACGTAAATTATTTGCCAGTGTAATTTTTCCTAATTAATAAAATTAAAGTTGCAGTGACTCAGCTGTTTTTTTTATAGGTAAGTGTTAGAATAAGAACTTATAAAACTTTTTGTAGTTCTAGAGTTTATTCACCTGACTGTTACATTCTTATCGTATTTCTTATTAAGTAACAAAATTTTATTCATAATAGTTTTAAATATAAATATTCGTCACAGTGTGATGTAAAATGTTGATGAACTCAATGCAATCAGATTAGAATATAATGAACTTTAATTACAGTACAACGACAGATTACGGAGAATTTCCGTATTAAGTTTAAATTATATCGTACTTAAAAAAAATACTTATAACTATTTAAACAAAATCACGAACTACGCGACGGCGCGGCGCGGCGTGCAGTATGATACCTTAGTGCCGCAGAATTCGGACACCAAGTTCTTGGCTGGTGAATTAGTCGCCAATCTCGAAACAAAGAGAAAATAAAAATATCAGAAAAGTAAATAAAACATTCTATAATAGATACATTGGAAATCCCGCCGTAATATCATCATCATCAATCATTATATTGTAATGAAAGTCCATTGTATTCTAATGCACTGTAATAATTTGACAAAGAATTAATTAGGATGCCTTATTCATCGCCCTGTGAGATAAATAGTGTTGTTAACAACGAAAAACTTAATTTGAGATAAGAGCACATTAGTAATTATAATTAGTATTAAATTAATTTAGTACTGCTTACTTAAATAGTTAGAGACAAAAAGTGTGACTGTGTGATATTGTGAATCGATCACCATTCTAAACGGGATGTAGATAATATGTATGATGTGTATATGATTCGTATATTAATATTTTCTTAAGAGATATATCCAACACATTTTTTTTGGTTTCGGAGAGAAATCTTGAGAAAGATAGCCAGCTTCTGGGGGAAGCAGTTATACTGGGTTTTAAATACTAAAGCCACTCGGTGGCCGTGTTATATTGCGTCAGGCGGGGTTCAGGTATCTGGTGATGATCTGCCTCACTGCATTCAGCTTACCCGCTACCAACTTTAGCATGCTTCCTTTCCACTGCTACGGCAATACGGGACCACCCCATCGTCTCTACAAATAATACAAACTGAATAATTTAATCACATATTTGAACTAACGATGAAAAATTGATTAATATAGTATTAAAACTGAGTTACTGTAATTGCTAGCTCATAAAGGCTTAGTAAACAATGTTTAATATTAAAAAGGTAACACTGGATGTTAAAATAAACATACAATGGAAGTAGAATCTTTGATAAGTGCGTACATTGTGTTTTAAATGAAACACGTGGAAGTATTTGTCGGACGCATAACTATTTATTTGTCTGTAAGTATATGCTATGAATTAATATAGAATATCTATAGGTAATGTATAATATATTACATTTACGTTAGGTATTATTTAACAAAAAAAATAGTAGAAACTATGCCCGAAAATACAAATGTAGAGATTATGTTTCGAAGTATTAAAAAATGAATTGTTTAAGTTGTGCCAGTTACTTTATTTATATAGAATAGCCAAAAGAAGTCGTAAAAGGATTAGGAAAGAAATTCACAGTCATTTTAACTCTGTAGATTTCTATCCTAAACCAATACCATTCTTTTTGGTATCAAGTGATTTATTTAATTTTTTAACCAACGCCTAAAGAATTTTAATAGCAAATTTTCGATACAATTTTATTACACTATTTTATTTTTATTATCATAAATCTATCTTCAATAGAGTTTGGTTATAAACATATTTCTAAGAATGGCATTAGTAAAGCCATTGTCGGAGCAAAGTGTCGGTCAGTAGTTGCTGTAGATTACCATAAAGTCGATAACTTTGGTTGGAAGTGTAGGATGCACATGTCTTATGAGACTTTCCTGGGTAAATAATTTGAGGAAAATAAAAATTACATTTTACTTAGGCTTTATTGAACAGTCGCATATTCCTTTACGTTTAACAACAAAATAGTGCAACTTTTATAACATAATGTTTTTCTTCGTATTTACAAAATGTATTTATTCCAAAGTCAACTAGAAGTGGAACAATAAAACAATTTACGCGCGAACGGGAAAGTTATTTAGTTTAACACGACGTGCTGCTATGACCGGGTGTACATTTAAAGCTGGCAATTGTTCGCACACCGCTCGGGGCGAAACTGTGTCGGGTTTGTTAGTAAATAGCAAATACTTATGTGCTTATCGAACGTCACACGAGTTGAACGTAACCAACGCACCGATAAGCCATATCAAACATGCAAAGCAAATGTAAACCTTGATGACACGCCGGCTTTAAATACCGTAGCAAGATTCATATCAAAAGATGTGTTCATGTAAACATATTTTAGTGTTAAAATTAAACCGGTTCAGGTTTAGAGGAACTGTTTTAAAAGATTATCGTTGTAATGTGAAAAAATTCAGAGATGTTTCAAGATATGAGAGTAGATTCACACGGGTTTCGACAATTTTAAATAAAAAAAATATTAAAGCACTTTAGCCTTACGGGATCTGTAACCGCTCATTACAGATCGTGTCATGTTACATTGAAATTGAGAAGTATAGATAGAAATGATAAAACGCTAAATTGTATATTACAGATATTGTAAAATTTACACGATGATCTTGATATTGAAACGTTAACGTTGAAAAAAATACATAAAAAAGCATATTTACTGAAAATTTGAATAATAGAAAATAGCCGAAAGTCAATGCTAAAGAGTATTAAGATGTAGTCGGGGGCTCACGAGTGAATATAACTGTCAGATGCACTGAAATTACAGCTAGCGCCGGAACGCGACCGTGAAGAGGGAGGTAAAAGGGAGAGGGGGGAAAGGAGGTGAGGGTGGTCTACAGCGAACCATCAGTAAGAATACCGTAATCAAATTTTAAGCTGAACTTCTATAAGCACCTACGTTATTACGAACTCTTAATCGTAATCTTGTTTAAATCATTAGTATTAGTTATTTTATGCAGTTATTATTGTTTTCATGACTTGGTTAGTTTACACCAAACCGGTATGAGTATTTATCGTTCTGCATCGTAAATATTGCTGAAGTATGTGGTAAGTGTTTGATGTAGTGTGGACTACCAGACATGAATAAATCGGATCTTTCATTTAGCATAGTTCAAAGTATCCGCAGCACGCAAATAATAAATTTATTTAATGATGGACTTTACAACCGATTTGCTTCACGAGTATCTAACACGCAACATGCACAACATATTAAGTTTTGTAGTTTATTATTTTTGAAAGTGATATCTTGTGCGTGTTTTATTTTCGCATTACTATACCGAAATGTAAACCAATATGGAAATGAACATTGAGACTGGTTATAAAATACCTAATTACGAATAAATAAACATAAAAACACGATTAAAATGCAATAGGATTATATCGCATTTTAATGTTTCATTAAAAAAACTTTAATTAATATTCTATTCATATGACAATTCTTAAGTACCTCATATTGAATAAAGTATGCAAAAATTAATGTTGCTTGGCATTTCGGTGTTATCTAATATCAATTATAATTTTATTTCGTAATCTAATACTTTGCTATATAGATAACCGTTGACGACAGTAGATAAAGTAATTTATACAGCATTATGACAATCGAGTCTGTTGGGTGGTCATCAAATTTTATGAAGCTAAATAAAATCCCATGAACGAAGACTATTATAGAAAATTTTACGTCAATGAGACTTTTCGATTTATAAATTTATTAAAGACATGCGAACAAGGATGCGCTTGATATCTGTATCGAATTTAAAGTGTCTCTAACTAAATTCAAAACGGATACAGTTTTTTATGCAATGACAATAAAATGAAACAATGAACGTCTCTTTTGTTCGTTCCTTTAATGTTAGCTAAGTGAGTAATAAACTAAAGTGTCACGTAATTAGGTTCTAACCTTGAAAAAGTACCTATATTCATAAAAAGATAGTCTAGTCTTCTTATGAAGTTTAATGGTAAAAATGTGAAAAGAAATTGCATTGTAAAAATTGCAGCAATTCAAACCCATTTATATTCACAAGCAAAGCGTACTAGAATATAAATACAGTAACGGCTGAATTAAATATAACCAACAGCGTGTTTATAACAACAGGTATAAAACAAAGTAACAATCACTCCTACTTCCGCGTTCCCTCCTTACACCATTTGTTTGCATGCTCAGCTAGTTGATAAAAAAACAAACTTTTTTTCACAGCAACTGTACAACGTTGCCTCTTTTCTAAAAACATTTTTTTGTTGGAATAAAAGGCACTCGAATTGAGTTGCTACTGGCACAAAAGGTTTAAAATGCATTTATATTCTTTTTATTCAAACTTTGCTCTACAACAAATCCGTCACATAATTGCATTTTACGTTTTTTTACACGAATTCATCACAAGTTAAACACAACTTAAACTAGTTGCTACATTTAAATAGAGAAGAAAAGGAATGTTAAATACAAGTAACATTTCGCTCAGCAAACAGTTTCGTAATGGGCGAAGTTTAATCGCAACTAACTTCCTACACTTATTTCGACTAGTGTCGACAACTTTGTACAATTTAAGGAACAGCATGGGCGGTAATAAAAGCAGAAGGCAGCGGTTTAAACTTTTCCCAGGTAAGTATTTATGTGACGACGTGCTAACATTGAACCCCGGGGAGATGCGAGGGGCCTGGGGGTGTAGCGGGGTGTCTGAAGACGAGACACTTGGTCGCCGCTCCCGCTCATGCTTTCGTCTTATAAAACTTATATTGATTTTGTTAAGCACACGTTGGCGCTCAATCAAGTATCCATATGTTGGCTTATGTCACATTTTGATATAAAAATGCTGATGTTATAAGTCAGAAAATCTATCGTCTTTATTCTATTTATCAGTGCAGTAATTGCATTCATATTGTAAGCCTTATACTTTAATCCAAAATGTTTATTTTTTTTACAAATGACATCAACATTTTTTAAGTTAAAAAGTAAATAAGACACTTATGCTCGTGACCCAGAACGATACTCAGATAAGAAATGTACAATGAATTACAAAGAACTCTTTGACCTCACAATTTCCAAATAAAGCTTCCAGTCATGAGGTAAATTCAATTTCGTTAAGGTCTTCAGAGTGAAGTAAAATTCAAGTACCGTTCTGCAATTCACTTATATTTAGCTACACAAAAAAAATACCAAGAACTATGCTAGTTTATATAATTTGTAAACACTTATCACCTTTGAATGTGTACGTCTCGCCTTATAATTAATTTGGTAATTATAAAAAAAATATAGTTTATTTTGTTAAATCTATATTGAACTTAAACTGTACTGTAAATATTTACTGCCAAATCAATTTACTATTTAAACTATTATAAAATGTCAAATATTTATTGTCACAGTTCTATAATATAAAAAGTTAGGTTAGCAACAGAGTGGATTAAAAGTATCATGACACTGGTTAATTCGATAAGGTCCTTGATTGAAGCGGGGACAGGGTAAGCGCGGCGTGGGAAATAAATTCATTTACCTCATACCTACTCATTGTTTTTGTGACCGGTTGCCACCGACCGCTCCGATGACACGGTCACGCTGCCGTCAGTATTTAATTCGACGCCTTTTATTGAAATAATTTTAAGTACGAGTAAGTAGTCATTTAACATTTTAAATGACTATAAAATTTAAATTGGCTGTTAATTAAACGGATCAATTTATAATAATTACGTAAAACACCACTAAATAACTAGGTTTACTTTAGCAAATAAATAAAAGTAACTTTGAAATTGAAACACTAATTAAATATCAATTGTTTGAGACATAATTATTGGTTTAAAAAAAAATAAAGCTCAGGTAACTAATTCCTATTATAATTGCCTTTAGGAATAGACAAAGGATCATTTTCTTCATTATTTATCTCATTATAAAGATGCTTTGTTAAACAAACACACGATAGACCCTTAAACATAATTACAGATGTTATAAAAATGTAAGCAATTAAACGATAATATTTAAATTAAGCGTTGGCACATGATAGATTCAGGTTTCATTTTTAATAGAGGCTGACATCATGCAACAAAAGAGGTCAAAAAGGATTTGTAGTCTTTAATATTATAGGTCCCACGCAAGACTAGTATCAAATTATAAACGACGGCCTTGGAAACCAATATTACGATATATTCTATGCGCAATAAATTCCTTTTCTTTATACTTGACGATAATATCGTAATATGTTTACTAAGTCGTATGGCGAAAGCTATCTTCGATATTTTATAGATAGATATCCATTAAGGGGTATTATGATTAAACGGAATTGAGAGATGACAAGCTCTTTAAGAGTTTAACTTAACAGATTAAGGATTAGTTTACAGCCCGATTAGAATGAATGGAATTGCGGTTTACTAGTTTATCTTCGGATTATTCTTTCATCAACAGTATCGAAGCAACATTTATCTCATAATAAGCTCATTTCAATATTTTTTTTTGGTATTAAGTTTTAAAATGGAAGCTATACATATGATTTACTAAAATATCATAAATACCAATCAAGAAGACTTTCGCGTAAGTAGGCACATATGTTGAAATAATATTTAAACAGTCTCGAAGTTATTTTCGTCTAATCTTTTGCTAGACACAATTTATTCGTCTCGTCTCAATATGTTAAAGATACGATTTTTCAATAAGAAAACGAAAAAGGCATTGATCGCCGGGTCAGAGAGGACAACCGAGTAGAAAGTTTATGCGACACGACTATGTTACTTTGGTATGTTGTTTAACTATTAAATTACTTTACAATAACTTATAAACTATGTATAAATCATAAAATTAATTTAATATTTATTACTGTAGTACCTACTGAATTTTTTATGAGCCCCTGTAAGTATTCATTGTTTGTTTGGCAACAAACAATATATTTACTGCATTTATTAAATGTATACTACATACCATTTATCATTGTATTATTACCGATTTCCAAAGAAATCGGGTCCCATTTGCGGTTGTTGACCATATGCTAGCTGTTTGGCTTTCGTAATTTTTACAGAAAACTTGTTTTACACAGAAAACTGCTTGCATTGTGTGCAAAAATTGCATAAACGTTGCACACCGCATGTGAATTAAATAGGAGCAAAGGAACCTGTTCGGGCCTATAATATACGCGCGCACTCCAATGGGCCACAAACGGCAGACCCGTCGCCATAATTTAGAACGTTAGCGCAGAATTCTTGTTTTATTGTGCATGACTTCAGCACACAAGACAAATTGTCGTCTGTGTACAAACCTAAATGTACACAAACGAGCGAAAGCCCACTTAGACCAAATTTACACTTAGTGGGAGACCACAGCAGTGCACTACTCGTCGAACCACACGTCAGCTGCTTACAATGGCTATATGACTACAACTACTATTTACCGAATTATGACTACAAATCCACTGAGAAAATGTCTTTATATCATTGAATTATCACATGAATTTATAACGACATATTTAACTTGGTAAATAAAAGTACTTAGAGTTCATTCAATAGGTCATTGCACTTCCGAGACGACGTCCGAAGCTATTACGGAGCGCCGTTTTTATAATGGAATTCACAAAAAGAAGACCATATAATTTTGCAAAATTAATCAATTGGTTACGATATCGTTATGATTTGAAATAGTTAATTGGACGGAGATAAATATTTATAATTATTTTTTATTGTATTTGAGTAAATAGAATTGTAATCATAGAGGTATGACATGAGTTGTATTATGTAAATGTAAACAATAGCCGAGGAACTTCATTTCAGAGAATAATAAATAGTTTTTGCGATATCTACAAGACTTAGTTCCCATACACACGTACAAAGGAAATGTGTAAAGATGTTAAATAGAGGATACAAGCTATAACAATAAATTACCTCGAGATCTTCATAGGTGCGAAATGCCATTATGGCGAAACCATCAATGATATCTTCTTCCCCGAGCGGCTCCTTCGACTTCTTTCTCCTGGCTGGAGGACGAGGCGGCTTCTCTCTCGCCGGAGACTCGTCCTCGCCGCTGTCCCCATCCTTAACTTTGCTCTCTCGCTGTGCTTGCATGCGCTGCGCCCGCTCCCTTCGCCTATTTCTTTGATTGCGCTGCTTCACTTCGTTTTCCATCGTTCGCACATTATTCGAAACACCCGACCACCGTGCTTCACTACACTAAAGTCCGCACTACACTTTTATCACACATTGTATACCTTGTTTTTATGCCTTGTAATTCGACGAATTACAAATACTGCCCTCAGAAAAAGACACTAGTCGTTTCCAATGGCGGATCGTACACCGTTGCCGCATTGCAAGTAAAATGGCCGCGTAACACTCAATGGGCTGTATTATTTCACATTTACGTAAATGGGGACATAATTACACTTATACTAATATATACTACAATAAAATTTAACAAGAACTAAGACAATAAAACGATAAATTAGATTTATACATTATTCTCTGTGTTCGGAATCAGTCAATAGTCAATACAATGAAAGGTGTTGCACGACGCCAACGCTCGTTGCGGTCGCGATGGTGAACTAAAACAGGGCTGCCAACATATCGCAAAGAACATTCCGCGATATCGGGCGTCATTGGCAATGTGGCTATCGCTTGTACTCTTCTAACACATATAGGGTTCTCTTTTTATGTCATAACATGAATACAATTTCGTTGACCTATTTTACACCTAATTGGTAAGACTTTTTAAAAAATTGTTACTTACGAGATAAACAATATATTTACTTAATTAAATTGTTCCTACATATTAAATATAATTTACATATCGACTTAAAATAAAATAAATCGGCCAGTGTATGTACATAGTGTGTTTATTATTTATGTTGGTACTTTGTAGTATAAAAACGTTGAACGTTGCATTTTACTTTTTTCACAGAGTTTTAGAACATAGCATCTGTACAGAAGGTCTGTATTCCTGTGTACACGATTTTGATTTTGAGAGGTGTTCTGTGTTACCAGTGTGAAGAAATTAATGTGAGTTGTGAAGTTTGCGCATGCGCGCTTTTGACATTTTGGGTAGAGGTACGTTCAAGTGCGTTCAAGTTAATATTTTAATAATAGACTTTAGAATTTCGAGTGACCAAAGAATCAAAATATTATTTAGATAAACAAAACTAATTTTTCATACATAAGAAATAGAGTTTTTGGGTCATGTACAATATTTTAAATTGGTTAGAAATAAAATCAACTTTAAACTTTTTGCGTATTCTTATACATGCTGTTTTTTTGTTTTTGTTATAATTGATGCAATATTTTATGCAAGTTCCATAAATGCATGTTTAAGAGTATTCATTTTTATTTTTTGCTTTTATAACACAGTGTGTAACAATGACTTGTTTTATATTACTTAATACTTAAGCCTGTAACTCAGAGAGGGTTTGGGAGAGATAACGGATCTTTAATATCGCAATCGTTAAGAATTATCTGACGCTTTCAATGTTCTTTTTATTTTAACAGCCACACATCAATAGAAAAATAGTAATATTTATAATAAATTATTTACTTTATTTTCGGGTATTAATGTTTTTTGGTAATTGGAGAGCACGGGCTTTCGTCTGGATCACATACCATGAAAAGGGTTGAGAAGGGTTCCGTCTCCATTTAATTGGCTGTGTTAATTAGATAGTTGTAAAAACCTTGTAATTAGGATTTAACTATATCCTAAGACATATGCCAGTTAATAAGTTTAGTTGGCATCATTGAATCAATATAATGAGCATATTATAATTTTCTTATTTATAAAGATGTAAATTATAATGTTATAACACGTTATATTAACATGATTAAACAGATTATGTAGATTACTCCAAGTCGAATGCTTGATGATGAATATTTTAATATTCAGAACATAAAATTAACATAATTATTACGCATGGAGTATTCGATACATAACATTAATATGGATTCTTAATTTCCTATCAGTTGTTCGTGTGATTTGAAGGAGTGTGGTTGTGTAATCTCATAATAATTTAAGTAACTTTGATACTAAAATAACTTATTTATCACTTCGTTGGTTCCTGGAAATTACTAGTCATTGCTGTTTACTTAATAAGGTAATACAGAGTTATATCTATTTTTAAAATAGTTATAATGTCATACGTTTTATTAAAGCCGGTGTTTGTTTAATAGTAACACTCAATAATAGTGTATAAATGTCGTTCTAAATTTAAATATCACAGACGTTAATAAGTTTACAGATAATGCAATTTTTTTATAGAACCGAAACTGACTTCGTTTTGTTTATAACTAGCTGTGGCTCGCAACTTCGCCCGCGTGAAATTAAAAATAATAAAAATAAAACCTATGTTACTCACAGATAAATTACCTTTGTAATGATGAAAGAATTTTTGAAATCGGCCCAGTAGTTTTTACGTGAATCGAATACATACAAATGTTAAATAATCCAAATTTTTCCTTTTTATAATATTAGTATAGATTTGAATGAGTTTCAAAATGACTTGTAATTTATTTATCTAACGCTAGATAATTTTCAACTAATTTTGATTAGTCTAAACATTCTAATCTATTTTACACCATTCTAACGTGTTTTGATCTTCATAAGTTTAGCTACTTATGAAACATGTAAAAACATTGTTTGCACATCTTTAAGAGGTGATTAAATTTTCTATTAAGTATGTTAATGGAAACGCCTGACGGAAGCATATTTTTGTTTTATTTTTAAGATTTATGTTGAACAACCATAATAACCTCTATACACGCTTCGCGAAGGGGAGGTAAACGGTGTTCGTTTTATGACGTGACCTTACATTCCATTGTTTATTCTATAAATCGCCGACATGCACGTCCCCCTATTCCACGGTTATTGAATTGATTTTTAAAGCCATAAAAGAAAGCGGCTATGTTTCTCTTCTAGTTAATTACTTCCCTTTAAATTAAACCTATTATTTTAGAGCGTTAAATCCCCTTTCATGCTCAATGCGTTTGCGTTTAAAGCTTGGCGTCGCGTCGTTTCTAATTATTTCGAACTACTACAACTGAAATTAGCTTTGTTTTAAAGTCGCTTTCAGAGTTGTTAATCGGTCACTAATGGAGTGTCTTAGGGCAGATTTCTAATACTTAACCTGCACTAAGCGAGACCACTTAACTACTCTGAATGCAGCAATTAAAAGCCAGTCAATTATTACCTCTGGTATTACAATAAATGCTTTACAGTATTTGTTCATGTTCCCATATATTCAATAACTTAACTTTCACTTTATAAAACTTTTCTCCATTTAGAATCTTAAGAGGTCCTATTTTTTAACATCAATTTATTTTTATCTTTAATACTTTAATATTTATTTTGCATTTGTTGTTTCAGCAATTTAAAATGTCAGTGACAGGTATAAATCGTGGCATAATAGCGACTGCCCTCGTCGGTATATTGGTGTCGACGTATGCACTGTACGTGGAGATGGCGGCCGAGGCGCGGCCCGGCTACAAGGCCCTCTGCGACCTCTCTGAACACGCCAGTTGTACACGAGTGCTTACATCCGAGTTAGTATTACCACAGACAATACTATACTAGTACTTTGTCACAAACTAATTGTCGCCTGCTTAATCGTCTGTGTGAGTTGTTGAGGGTTTAACTGCCTCCCCCGCCATTAATGCCCGAATGTATCGCCTTGTTCTTAAAAATAGAAATATATTTTATGAGTTTTTTTTGCAGCGACGTGTTAAGCAATCAAAATTTTAATATTGAAAATGTCAATGTATATCGAAGAGTCCAAACAAACGTAAATTAGCCGTATGGCGATAACTTAAAGGAATACCGGTTTTGTCTGCATAATACTTTGGACTTTGACATTTATAGTCGTTACATAGAGCAATGTTATGCATGACAAGTAATGATAAGAATAATTAAAGAAATCACCTATTTAATTATTATATACTATAACAATTTATAAAACCCTTGACCTAAAATTTCAATTTTTTTTCGTGGCTCACATCTTTCATATAATTTGTTTCAGATTTTCTAAAGGATTTGGTTTTGTGGCCGAAGATTCATCTTTCGAGGTTCCTAACTGTATATACGGGATTGTATTTTATTGCATTATCATATATTTAAGTAAGTTTGTTTTTAATTTTACTTTTTGTTAAATATTAGTAGATCACCGAACTTAATGCGGATGAATCACGGACTCTCGGCGGCGTCTTTGCATGGTGGATTAAATTCAAGAGAAAGCACGCTGAATTTACATGGTATCTCAATTATCAAAAATCAGGAGTAAATGTCGTTCAAGGATCGAAAATAAAGAGAGCACTTGCTTATCACGAAATGCTAATCAGGAAGGTTCCTTACAAACATGCATACCAACTTGGACATTATCCTTAATGATTTTTTTACTTGCCGTTACTGACTAATAAAAGATTAGAGGCGGCGCGTCGATAAAGCTGTACTGACAATTCTAAATCTGTATTTACGGCAACGCCCCGGCCTCGTGCCTGTTCCTCCTGCGTTATTATGTTTGCATGTTTTTTAACATCGCTGCTGCAAGTGATCGCTTCTCGCAATACTTCAAGATATTGCTATGCTAGTGGAATAGATGTCAACTTAAATACAAATTAATGTCAACTTATTATCGTATCTCCATTGTCCTTATTTTGATAATTCAGAATCACTGAAAGAAGTACTTAGAGATTATGAAATTCCTCTGTAAATTGGAATAATAACTTCTATTTACTTATTATTCAATATACTAGTTATTGTTTGGACATGCAGTATTAAAGCCAATCCTAATTACTATTCGATGCCGTTTTACGCCTAATATTTAAGGTCACATTCCTTGGAGTTAACCGCGTAGAATGCATTGGATATTATACAAACTAGTTTGGTGACCTATTTAACTACGCCGTAGTCTTTGAGTCCAAAAATTAAATAAAAAAATGGGACCCGCCTGCAAGCACTACCTTTCGGATAAAAAAAGAATTTTCAAAATCGGTCTACCAGGGGCGGAG
>JAOCNA010000005.1:4575459-4586671 GCA_026546675.1 Papilio helenus
TTGTTTTAACATTTGATGGTCAGATTTTACCGAAAAGAATTTTCATGTGTTACAATGCTTTGCCTGTTGATTTGTATCCACGTCGCGTGCTAGTGAGGATGGGAGCGGCCCCGCCAGCCGCCACTCAAACGTGAACCGTCGCCCGCGCGGCCGCGCCATAACGCTCTGTATTAAACCGCTACTCGTTTGCAGATCACGACAAGGACTACGCGAAACGACCCGTGGACTTCGACATCGAAGAGGAAACCCGCAAGAAGGAAACCTCAAAGTGGCTCGAGAGTCATTTCGGCAGCGACTCCCGCTCCTCTCACGACTCCATCGCCGAAGAGATAGGAAGAAGACCGGAACCAGCGTATTACGTAAAAAATAAATCTGCCGATGACGAAGGATACTACGGAAAAACTTCCTCCTCAGTGCCACCGCCCGCTGCATATGGTGACAGAGTTCTTAGAAAAACAAAATCTTCGACACCATCTGATGAACGACCGACAGTACCGGTGAATCGCACGGGTGGATACTTTAAAGGTGTAGCCGATTGGTCGCAACGTCGCGCCACAAAACCAAGGATGCCAGAGCCGAGAAGTTCATCGCCGTCGCCCCCTGCCGTGCGGTCGCCGTATGCCAGTGACGATAGATTAAACGGCTCCTCGCCACGCCACGTATATGGGAAGCGCGACTCGCCTCAAGGAAGATCGTCGCCGATCGGCCGCCGGCATCCACCATCGAGAGATGATTCCGCCTACGTATCTTCGTCTACGATGCACAGTCCACCGCGTGGTTCGCCGTTCCGGCCGCTAGAAACGGATCGGTCTTTCCGCGAGCCGTCTATCGAAGACGATTATAGGCATCCTGTTGTTCCTGAACGTAAGCGACACACTAAGCAACGTGTGTCCGAGGAGCACCGATATGACAGTGGTTACAGAAGTTCTTCACGCAATGGAAATTCGGGACGTTCCCGAGACAGCCGCGAGGAAGCCACCGCGGAGCCACCACCTGATTATTCTCCTCCGCGAGAACGTCGCGGCAGCTCGGACAGGGACCGAACGCCGCCACGTCGTCGGGACGAACGTAAACAAAATCAAAAAACGCGATTCGCGGAGAACGAAGGACGCCGGCGGCCGTCTCCCGTGAGGAAATCGGTCGGGTCCGCTATAGGGAACTCGATTAGAAAATTGGTTGGGAAGATTCGGTCAGCGTCAGCAGAGAGACGGACACGGTGGAGGAATTCGCGTTCACCGTCGCCGTCGCCGGAGCACTCGTCGCGGACGTACAAGCAATACGGCGGCGAGCTGGCGCCCCCCGTTGCCCCGCCGCACCGATATTACCTCGGAGAAGACCCCTTCGCGCCCAGCATCTATGGCCGAGAGCACAAGTATGAAGGCAGTTCGAGACGGGCTGCCGTGAACGACGCCCGCGATCACCGTGATAGGTAAGGATTTTTATGTGATATTTTTCTATATCATCGACATAGTGTACTTATTTAGATTAACAGCCTGCCTATTTAAGATCAAACAACTACGCTCTTCACAACCCTAAATAGAATTTTGTGCTACGATAAACGTCGCCTCCCACGTGCATTATTGAAGACATAAATAAAATTTATGTCGCCTGGTTTTGTATATGTTGATCGATTTTTATAACCAAAACATTTAACGATACGACGCAATATGGCTTTAAGCGAGATTTTACGATTTATTAATTTACAGGTGCTAGATTCCGCAGTTTTTATATAAATTGATAATAGGTTTTTATTTCATCAATATCGTTTACTTAATATACCAATATAAGCTTTTTTTATTAATTAATATTTATTGATTTATTTTCGTGTATACATACATTACACTCTGAAGTCTATCTACAACTATTTCAAAATTAATTTGTTCCTTTATTTTGAAAATAGCGAATTGGCATCACTCATTTATTTGAGTGGATATTTTTTTTGCGTTAATTAAAGTTGTTTTCGTAATTAAAATAAATATGCGATGCTATATGTTGTTGTCTATTAGGTAAACACAAAAACTTTGCTATTATATTAAATTTATTGCCTTGAAAGCAGACTTCATTAAAACAAATGTTTTTATGAAGTAAAACTAGTAACAGTAACGACAAACTGGAGTACTTCTGGTTGGCCTCTAATCACGGCTAAGGCTGTCAGATAAAATGCAGCGAGTGATCTAATAATAGAGACGGTGACATGTCTCTTTGTGGTCACATTCCTTGCATTCTAGACTAAGCTTTGTTCTTAGAGCAAATTATTTATATTTTCCTACGCTATATGTATCTATGCAAATAGACATCTTTGTTTTTTGTTTACACGTGGTGATCTTAGCTTACTTACTAATTATAAATGCGAAAGTTGATGGATAGATGTATCCCCAAAAGGGGTAAACGGTCGATTATAAGATCTCTTAGTAGTCGTAGGTTGTTTTACTAATTATAGTAATTCTGTATATCCAGATATACAGAAAAGACAATGCTAAGTTACTCACTGATATAACTTTTTATTAGTAAAAGAATTGTTAAAATCTGTTGGACAATTAGATTTGTTTTGGCCCGAATATATTGTTATTATTGATTTGGAAGATGATTCTGAAGGAAAAAAGTTCTGGACTTGGGCGATCTGTCGTATGTAGTTTTTGCATTTGGCGTAATTGATCATTGCATTGTCGAGACGTAGAATTAATTACGTAGTACCTACACGTATCTGTGCTCTTTTTCGTCTATGCATAACGTAACAAGAAAATTAAAGTAACCAAATTACGTTTTAACTTATGATAACAGAAAACATCAATTCATAAAAGATAGGCTCAAAACGTGACGTAATAAAAATTGTATGTCGCAAGCGCGTTTAGACTTGGCAATGTAACATATTGCACATAAAACGATGTTAGAAAAGATATAAGTTTCATAATTCAAGGAAAATGAGGCTATTTAACAAAAAAAGATAGTATTTACTTACCTCTTCATATGTTTTTAAAGTTTACTTCTAGTTTTTATAGGATATTGCAATTATGAGAAACAATAAATAATTTTATTTCATTATCTTTGAGTACTTGTAAGAGTAACCGTTCATTTTTTTACATAAATTTACCCTTAAGATTGAACGTGGATGAATAAAGTATGGATTGTGTGAAAGAGGAAATGCTTAAGAAGGGAGTGGATTCAGATATGACGGCTGATAGAAATAAATGGAAGAGCAGCACATACTGTGCCGACCCTCTGTAGGGATAAGGGCAAGTTGATGCTTTACCCTTATTCGTATTATTTATACATAAAAAAACTTTCTTAGTTACATAACTGACATGCTGTTATTTATCGGTAAAGTAGCAAATACTGAAGAAGGTTCCACGCTTTAGAAACATCTTGCCTGTGTCACTAACAACGAGTGCCCGACTTGCATATAAATTAATTTGTTTACATATTCTAAAATCATAAAAGGAAACGAATATGGATTTGTATAGCTTTAAAAAGAAAGTAAAACTCGTAAAGTGTCTGAATAAATAGTTAACTGTAAACAATTTATGGAGATTTTACAATCAAATTGAGAATTTAAAACCAATTATCTGTATTTATAAGGAATTTACTACTTTAAATCTATAAACACTCTAAAGATAAGACACATTGTGTTAAGGACCAGTTGTTTAGGCAATGAAAACCTTATAAGGTAATCTACTATGTAAATAAGAGTATTATAAATCTATGCCAATAATATAAATTTTTGTTTTGTATTTAATAGTTTATTTTATAGACTAGGGCTAAATAACCGTAATAAGATTAATTGATACTAAAATAACTACACCGCTATAGCACAAAAACCATACTTTAAGGTCTTAGGTTTATTGTATCTGTTACTCAAATACAATAAACCTAATACGAAACCATTCCTTAGTAACGACAATGACATTGTCTTAGTGATGATACTTCGAACACCAAAAATGTACGACCATGTCGTAAGATATCTGAAAGTTTGTTGCAATTATAGTGGTGCAAACTCTTACAAAACAAAAACACATCAAGCAAAACATTAAACCACAAAGTGACAAAGTTTGCGTTCCGGCATATCTTGCCTTTTTCATCCTGCCGCTGTCCATGAGCTTTGCCGCTTACGGCTAGATAAGTGTTTCATTCACCAAACAGCCCTTATTTAGCACATATGTTGAGTCAGTCACGTTCGTCACATTGAGATGTACTTGTTATGTTACAAGGAATCACCGGCATACGGCAAACAAAACGATCGTGACTCATAACTAGAAAATGCGAGTACAGGTGTCCAATGTCGCCTCAACAAATGTTAATTAGTTCAATACAGATGTAATCGCAGATATAAGAACTCATTTCGTTTATGTTTGTATCAGTACCAACCTACGTCGAATTAAAATCGCTCGTGCTAGCTCGTTAGGTACAGACTATGCCTACACAATGAGCTTGTTATAATTATTGTACTGCGAATAAAATACTTGTATAATGTTTGAATATTAAAATGTCGCTATGTACAAAGGCGTACCAACGTTCCGTACAAAACAAAGCACAGTCATTAGTCGCGTAGGCGGTGATCCTCCATTGAATCCAATTACAGGCGAAAATACAAGATTGTCTAGTTTTTGTTGATACAGCGAGATAACAATAAGTGTACGTGGGCTGGACTAGTTTTATAATTACGAGGTGTTATTAAATGTGTAATAAATCATCTGTTTTTTTGTTTTCAGAGGTCAATTTTCGAGCACACTCGGCCGATTCAGCCACTCGACGAGTCGCTTGAATCCGAACAGTGAGGCCGAGGAAGAGTATTCACGCAGCGCACAGACCTTGCCGCGGAAACTTCACGAGCGCAAAGAGAAACCCACCGAGAAGCCGACAACAAACAAATATTGGAATCGCCTCTCATCGAACAAGCGATCAACGAGTGCCATCAATATATCAAATAATCACGTGCAGCCGCCACAAGAGGTCAAAATCAACGGTTACCCGCCAGGTCCGGTAAAACCAGCGCGGACCTACAAAGGTTTGAATAGGAGCAAGAGTTTTGCTATGGGCGCTCCTGAACAGGAGACGCATCCACGTTACGTCACAGGCATGAGTCGCAACTACTCCACGATGTACAAATCGAATCCGCATTTGAGTAAACTGGACGAGACTCCGGAACAACTCAAGAGTCCCGGTATCGTGTCCATAATAAACAGAAGTCAGCGGGATCTCGCTGACGCCGTCTCTCGTGAGACTGAACGCAGACGTGACGGCTTGTTCGGGGCTAGATACGGTAAAACTGCACCGATTAGTAACGGTCACACGAACGGCTATAATAAATCCTACGAGGAAACCGATAAGAAGAAAATTTTCCTTAAAGGACTCCGCGAACGTGCCCCAGATCTGTATCAAACGTTACACGCCGACGATGAATCAGACGGAAGCAGATTATCGTCGAGATATGGGACCCCCTCCCCGCATTACAAGGAGCGAATATCGGAGGAGCGAAAAATCCCGCTTTACAAAACTGAATCATTGAACAGAGAATCGAGTCCTTTCGTATCGCGATTGGAAACAAGATTAAAATCACCAGCAATAAGGAGGGGGAGCAATAGTAGCGATAACTTTTCTGAGACATACAGGTACACGACACGTTCGGGTGACCCGGAACGACCGAGTGTGACGGATACCGTCGAGACTGTTAGTAAGAAAATAGTACCATCAAGAGATGGTCGGTCAAAAGAGATAATAGAATCTCGGGAAGTGAATTCGGTTACAAAGAGCAGAGGTTATAAGGGGGAACCGATTTCTAGCGTAAAATACTACGATAATGGAATACGTGCTTCACCTCCTGGTTATGAACACAAGAATGGATCGGCCCCTTTGTATTCGGAACGAAGGAGTAGCAACTACAACAAGGTGATAGAAAAGATAAGAGATTATTAGTTACGTATTTTTATAATCGTAACATTGATTGCCATAAACACAACGTACGTTACTGACTTAAAAGTATCCGAACAAAATGCAGAAGCAGATTTTCAATGCTTTATGTTATTAATATTGTTGGAGAAATAATATTAAAAATCACTTTAACATCGATTTTGTTAAATTAATAGTTCGCTTTTCATGTAAAAAGTCATATAGCTTTACTAATTTTATTTTTCTTAACATAAATAATTGATTTAATTCCGTCCATTTTAAGACTTTTTTATAAATCTATATTGAATATGAGTCTATTTTTAAGACATTGATTTGTAAAATAAACTTACATTTATATAACATTTTTAAATGTATTATGTAAGAATAAGAATTATAATAAAATGTATTCAAGAAAAATATAATGTGTTAATGCACTAAGAAAGTCGTTTTATTCATAAAAGTCATATCGATATTACATTTGTAAATTACAATGTATCTTTTTTCATTTTTTACTATATATTCATTTTACTCTTACTTTTTTCTTCCTTATTCATTGTCTTGTTCTCTTGGCGACAATGATAGTATCCTGTTAGTTGAGCACTAAAATATATTAATACTAGCTGTTGCTCGCGACTTCGTTCCCGTGAAATTAAAAAAATATAGCCTATGTTACTCACAGATAAATTTCCTTTCCAACGGTAAAAGAATTTTTAAAATCGACCAAGTAGTTTCTGAGTTACTTCAATACATATCAAAAATACAAATCTCCTCTTTATAATATTAGTATAGACTAACTGTTGCTCGCCACTTCGCCCGCGTGAAATTAAAAAAATAATACAAAACATAGCCTATGTTACTCACAGATAAATTACCTTCCCAACGGTGAAAGAATTTGTAAAATCGACCCAGTAGTTTTTGAGTTATTCAATACATACAAAAATACAATATTTAAGTACAGATAAGGATTTTTTTGAATAATTCCGTCATGATGGTTAACAAGTGACTGCTAGTGGAAATAAAAACATAAAACGTATTTAATATTGTAACGTTCATTTGTTTGAACAAGTGCATTTAGAACTTAACCTTGACAGAACACAGAACAATAATTAATTATTGAAAGTGTTATTCAGAATTGCAAATATATTCTTGGATTTGTTTAAAGCCGCTATAATACCTACAAAGATCTTATAGTTACTTATACCGTTTACAGTCACTAAAGATGAGGTTTAAGAAAAATCTTTTCGGTATTTTAGTACTTTACAATTTTTTGAAACAGACATCTATGTTTTAACGTTGTAATTTGGACGCTTAATGTATGTCCATTTTTATACTTGTTCACTGTTTTTAAATAGACTCAATAGATGGCGTTAAAACAAATGGAAAATAAATCAGTGCATTCTACTTTGCTTGAAAATCATAATTATTATGATATGTTATAATTAGGCCACTTATATTATTAAATTGTTGAGTCCTACTGCAACACTGGCGGGGAAGACGCGCGGAGTGGCCCTTTCAGCCGCCACCGTCCCCCGTGCGCCCTCACGCCCGTCCAGTTGCCCTCCGAGCCGCCACACGGCAACACATACCTTTTAACTTACTACTTTTTACTTAATTGACCATGCAACTTGTACCTATTTATCAATGTATCATCCAATCTGCAAGCCAGTCTTTATTTACAAACCAAACCAGCAAGATATACAGTCCACTACTAACATTGGTCCTTCGAGCCGACTAATTACATCTTGAACAAAAAGAGTAAACAGCTAATTATTAAACTAGCGTGTACCATCTTTTGACTGCATTATCACTTTCATCGGGTAGGATCGTGGTCAAGCCCTAGTTTAACGAA
Organism: Papilio helenus; assembly: GCA_026546675.1. Lineage (NCBI taxonomy): Eukaryota > Metazoa > Arthropoda > Insecta > Lepidoptera > Papilionidae > Papilio > Papilio helenus. The sequence goes on from JAOCNA010000005.1 coordinate 4,583,192, forward strand.
CATAACAAAAAAAAGGTCAAACATTACGCATAACCTCTTTTTGATAACTTGGTCACCAAGATAAGTTTATCGACATTCTTAGCTGCGAAAAAAAACTGTAATCTTTGTTAATTTTTCAATAACTATTAGCTAATTGAAAACATCTGTCCCATTTTAGTTCATTTACATTAAAAAGTATTAAAGCTTGTACTCAGAAATATTATCTAGTGATACCCAAGCATTGATATTGGAACAGAAAAAACTCTATATTTAATTTCAACCAAAGACAAATAATCAAATTAAAGAACAGGTTACATTATTTTAAATTCAAATTTCTGTTTTTTGTTCGTTCAAATGTCACTTGAATTGTTAGAAATCTATTTCATTTACACGTTTCAACGTTTAATTTTAGAGGAGTCTATCACGAATATTTGTTTGATAGTTGTTAGAACGAATTCGTAACGTCATCGACAAAATTTACGTGAGATTTGTTGTAGTTTACGCCCGGTAGGCGCTACACATATCTAATCGAAATGTTGTTGCTGACGTTACCAAAACATTCTCACGAATATTCGTGATAAGCCTCTGAGAATAGAAAATATTTTATCTAACACGTGCGGCGTATCATGTGTTCAAGGCTGTTGGAGTACGCAGGCTAAGAACGACAGAAGACCCATTGGTAAAAAGCTAGCAGTGGAAGATTTTAGGTTGTTAAATTTAGCCTACGTTAATTTCCCTGATTTCTTTGATACCACATAAATCTTACTAATATTATAAATGCGAAAGTTTAGATGGATAGATGGATGGATGTTGGATAGAGTTTGTAGCCTTAACGGCTGAACGGATCTCGATGAAATTTTGCATAGACGTAGAGGATAGTCTGGAAGAACACATAGGCTACTCACTTTTGTTTTTTTTAAATCGCACGCGGTCGGAGTCGCGGGCGAAAGCTAGTTATTTATATAAAACCTTTTCTGCTTAATAAACTGTAGACATTTATCGATTATTTTAAATAAAATTTTCCTGATTTTCTAAGGAAAAAACAAAAAAAATGTTCAGTCTTATTACCACTGCTATACTCACTAAATTATGATAGCAAAAAACTGTCTCATACTTTAACAAAAAACTCCTTAACTCCGGTTACTTTGTCCTTGAAAATATATTTAAGTGTATGTAATTTGTTTTGTTTCATATCGATTTACATTACGCGTCATCGCGAGTAATGTTTTTAAATTTATTTTTTTCACATCAGTAATTCGAATCAAATTCGATTTGGTAACTTTCAGGCCATTGTATTAGCGATAAGTCATAAATCTATGCAAGCTTAATCTATGAAGCGATGATTTGTTCGCCTTTTTATAGAAATAGCGGGAATGTGGATAAAGTTGAAAGGCATAGTTAAAGTTAATGTAGATTAAATTAATTATGGTAAAATTGCCAACTCTAAGCGAACATTATTTATCCTCATTATGCGCGTCATATCTATTTATCTATCCTTCTATCAAATCATTGATAAATTTGCAATAAAACTTTGATAACGCACACGTGGGTTTCTTATCCAAATAATCCCTATCTACTCGTAAATGTTGTTTTTACAATTAGCTTTGATTTCTATATTATAAACATATAGGCTCTTGATCTATCTATCGTTTAATGTAGATGTATACAGCAAGTAATCTAGTCAAGCGTCACTTGCAATGGGACGGCTCTCCATCTATTATTATCTTTAGCTATTATTTCGCGATTGAAGTGGACTATTAGCTAGTTGACTAGTTCGTTCGCTAGGCATGATACTCGCTCTGTAATCGTGATGTAGCGTCTCGTTCAACTTATGATGTAAAACATAAGACCCAAGTCAGTACAGTCGACTTCGAGTAGAAGGAAGGTCAAAATTGAGTGTTAGATAAAAATGGTTCGTATTTTTTCATATTTTTGTTTAACAAAATTGGTTGGTAATTATAAAATAATTGGTGTCTATTGTTTTTGGCGAAGGATGATGGTTATTTATGAAGGTAAAATGATTGACTGTTTTATAAAAACAATTGTTTAATTTTATTCAAAAGTAGCGCATGTTCGTGACCATTAACTGCCATGTACTTTTGCAAATCCAAATTAGTTTTCGCTTTAATCGTGACATGTTTGTAAGTACCCACATCTTTATGATTTCTCTATCAAAATTTTAAATATAAATTTGATGATTTACATTGATTTCAAATGTTTTTAATAATTGCTAAAATTACTTATACGTTTTATAGGTATCAGTATAATATTTCTATTTATGTTATTTTAAGAGTTTTGCTTTAAAATTTAAATCATGTAGGTTTAACTTTCTTCTTTACAGGTCCGATTAAAGTTCTTGTGGTTGTGTGCAGTGTTATGTGTCTTTGAGTCATGTCTTTGTGCGAATATTTTATATGTGGAACCATTTACTTCAACGTCCCATTATATAATGTTACGACAAATTGGATTGGAACTTGCTAGAAGAGGACACAATGTTACTGTTATTACTGCTAACAAGGAAAAGAATCCACCAAAAAATTATCACGAGGTCATGGTCGATGACAAAAAGATTTGGGAGGTTATTGGTAAGTGTTTCTTTTTTGCTTAATTACTGTTGCTAGTCGAAGTCACTTGAAATGAGAAATTATAATAAAACCTGTCTAAATAGTTTTAGCTTTGTAAGCCTGTTATTACAGACTTACTAACAGACATGTTTGTATCGCCAAATTAAACAGTGAAACGTTCCAAAATTAATCCATAGATAATAAAAGAGATTGTTAAACATTGAAATGTGTAAATAAAAATTCTCATTGGAGTATACAAGATTTTAACGTTTTGCCTATTTCTCTCAAAATTATTGTACTACTCTGCGGTTATTTTTTACACATTATTATGCATGGAACATGTTATATGTTTGTCGGAATGACGAGCGGTTTGCAGAATTAGTTCCGAAGGCAGATCATATACACGGTAACGATCCTCCATTGTGGGCGTGCGTTTGTCGGAGATAATGAAATAACAACCGCGTAACATTAGAAACACCATCCTTAGTTGACCACCATCTTATATGAAAACTGCAAACACAATCTAATCGGATTGAAAACATTTACAGAGATTAACCAATTGATTTTATAATAACAAAGCGCATCGTTCCACCATTCGATGACAACTGTCATCGGTCATTCGATCGCCGCCTTGAAATCTATCATGCCCGATGCACATTCAGCTAGTACTTAAAATTATTATTGGCCGGTAACTTCAATCGTTCAAAAGTATCAAATATTTTGCGCCGTTATGTTTATCAATGAACTATTAACGTATTAAAGTTTTGTGTTCTTGCAATTTCCTTAAGATGCAATAACCGTTCTTTATTCTAAAGTTTCAAAAAGTGGTCAATCTGATGTTAAGCTGCCACGAAAATCAAAATATTCTTTACTATAATCTGGATACAAACACACAACAACTACCAAATCAAGAGTCGTAGTGTAGTTAAAAAATGCA
>JAOCNA010000005.1:4586771-4599373 GCA_026546675.1 Papilio helenus
TATGGAAATTGTATGCGTCACAATATAATAGCACGAAACCCTTTGCAATTAGCAACAGTAATACCAGAATTTTTAGACGTCAAACATCCAACAACTTTCTGGGGTAGAATGAGAAGCTTATATTTTACAGTGTATGAATTCATTTGGTGGAAATATTGGTTCTTAGAGAAACAAGAACAGTTAGTAAAGAAGTATGTAACAAATCTCCCAGAACCTGTCCCAAGTTTATATGAAATGCAAAGGAAGGCTTCTCTGATGCTTGTTAACAGTCACTTTAGTTTTGATGGCCCTGTCGCGTATCTTCCAAATATAATAGAAATTGGTGGAATACATTTATCTAAAAGTGATGGAGAGCTACCTAATGTAAGTAAATACGTCTTTGCTTCTTATGTTTAATTTTAGTTAAATTGCCTTATATCTTATATCAATAAAAATGAAGTGTATGTTTTATTTAAGGATCTAAAACAGCTTCTGGATAAATCAACGGACGGAGTTGTGTACATGAACTTCGGTTCAAATGTTCGAAGTTCTGAGTTACCAGTCGATAAGAAAAATGCATTTCTCAACGTATTTAAACGACTAAACCAAACAGTCTTGTGGAAATGGGAAGACGAAAACTTAGATAATAAACCGAAAAATTTAGTAACAAGAAATTGGTTACCACAAAAGGAAATTTTTGGTAAGACCTTTAATGATTAGAATTTAGAACAGAAAGAATTCTTGTATTTTATATTTGGTGGAAATATAAATGCCACTATAACTTAATCTTCTATGTAACAAATTATTATTTTTAATTTTTAAAATATAACTGGGGCTTAGAATTGTACCTGTTATCTCAATATCTCTCAACAACAGTAGTAGTTCCTATCTAGTGTTTCTCTTTTTTCAGCTCATCCTAACGTCAAACTATTTATTTCTCATGGCGGATTGATCGGAACACAAGAAGCTGTTTTTAATGCGATACCAATATTAGGTATTCCCATTTATGCCGATCAATACAACAATCTTTTACAAGCTGAAGAGAAAGGATTCGGAAAAATTCTGAGATATGACGATATTAATGAAAAATATCTAGAAAGTGTACTTTTAGAAGTTCTTAATAATGATAGTTATAAGAAAAAGGCATTAGAAATATCACAAAGGTTTAAAGATAGACCAATGACTCCTTTAGATACAGCTATGTTTTGGTTAGAATATCTTTTAAGGAATAACAACGCAGAGGCATTGAAAAATCCTGCGTTAGAATTAGGCTGGTTTGAATACTTGATGCTAGATGTGTACGTCTTCGTATTATTATTTGGTATTGTAATAATTTATTTAATATTCAAGACAATGTTATTAATTAAATCAGTATTATTTAGTAAGAATAACAATAATGATAAGAAAAACAAATGAGTTTTAGCTTAATGTAAACTCTATTTAGTAACAAATGTATTGTGCCTTAGCTTCATAGTTATTAGCTAATTCTGTAACAAAAATAATTAGTTAACACCTTTTTAAAGGGAAGCCAAAGATATAGTTGCTGGATGGTTGTCTTCTTGATTAAATTACAAAGACGAGAAAAGAATAATTGCCCAAAATTCATTATGTATTAGTTTTTTTTTTGATTTGACTTATTCTGTTATTTATTAAAACATGTTTCCTGATGTTTATAAAAAAAATGATCTAAAAAATCCCCGTATATTTTGCTATGAGCTATTAGTTATCACAGACTGTGATTTGATAGATAGTACTTATGATAAGATTGTTTATGACAAGGACTTTCTTATCACACTAATATTAGAAATGCGAAAGTTTAGATGGATGGATGTTTGTTAGAGTTTGTAGTCTAAACGACTGAATGGAAATCGATGAAATTTGGCATACATGTAGTGGATAGTCTGGAAGAACACATAGGCTAATTACTTTTGTTTTTTTTTAATTCTACTTGACGGAGTCGCGGGCGAAAGCTAGTATGTATATAAATAGATGCAACAATGTCGATTTATGTGAAAATCTAAATACGTGCCTAATAAGTTTGTTTAAGATCTTTTCTCATAAACGCTTCAAAAAATTTACTTCCATAACTAATTTTTGTGAATCAACATAGTGGCTACATTCTTTGAAGGTTTATGAGGTTAATATTCATGCAGAGTTGCGACCAGCTGCAGATAATGTTTAATATATTTTGCTCCATATTTTTTACATGGTTTATACAAAGGAATTTGAATAAGTAGGAATGAAAACTTCGTTATCAATGGATCAATGTCATATATTAGCTGTCCATGACCGGTGTTATCAGGGTCACATGGAATAAGCAGAGTTACTTATGATCAAGTGTATTAAACAGTAATAGAAAAACAAAAAATGATAAAGTAACAACTCTGTCTGTACTGCTAAAACTGTTTTTTTTTTAATAAAATGAGAATGTCGGCAGTGCATAACCATAATTTGGAATAAGTATTTCCATTCCCAATATTGCAATCGTGACTCTTAATTCCATATCGTCGACAATTCAGCTATGAATAGCTTATTTATGTGTCTATCAGCTAGATGTTCAGAAGAGTTATTACCTCTACGTTGAGACGGCGAGCAGGGCTGCAGTGTTCGTGCAACGAAACTTATGAATTTTCAATGCGAAGTCAAGTCCCAACACCGCTTTGTGTTTGTACCCTCTTTTCCAGACGAAGGAGTTTTCTTTTGTTTGAGTATGAATGCGATGTGTTTGTCGGATGAATTGTTTGCTTTTATGTTCATCATAACTTCGAAAAACCCTTACACAAAAGATTTTTAATAACGAGTACATTCCTCGAAAGATAAGCTTAATATTACAGGATGCTTAATTAAGTAAGCATATGCTGTTAAACTTTTGTTTTTTATTGTTTTGGTCAATTTTATTTGTGTAAAACGATGACAAGTTAGTAGACGGAGAATCTGATGTTCGTGTCTATTTACACCGTAATTCAGGCTCGACTTATAAAGTATGGGTTCATTGGTGGGTCCAGCGTATTTCACAACCATTGTTGTACTACCACTGTTAATGTTTCTTCTTTTAACAATGTTCAAGTCTATAGAATCGTAATAGTATTTTATTGTTCTAAAATAGGTATTTTTACATGTTTACATTTTTATCACATGGCTTATTTAAGAGTTTCCGTCTAATATAATATTAACTAGATGTCGTGAGTGACTTGCGCCTTATAAAACCGGATAATAACCTGTTCCGTCGTGGTTTGAAGTTATCTAATAGTGGGTTGAATAAAAATTTCCATGATTTTTTCCTGCATTAGTAACTAGAGTTATGTTTCACTGTACCTACATATTGTGGTGTGTTAACAGTGTAGTTACTTGTAATCATGCAAAACATATTCCAGTTCAAAGTTAACTCATTAAGAAATTAAAATATACTCTGTGGTTTTCGTGATTAAACAATTTAAACGCGACCACCAAAATCACACCAGAAAATGTGTTGAACAAAACATAAATAATCGTCTCCAAGAAAGCCTTAAGCAAATAATTACAGGCGACGTTCGTTAACAAAACGTAGAAAATTATTTGGAAGTTGTTGACACTCTGAATCTCATTTATTAAGCCTTTCACGACTCTGTTAATTCTCTATTGAAGGCCTTTCAGAACACAAACTTTTAATTGTCGACTCTTAAACGGCTTAAGTACAGATTCCGAATAAATTATTGCATAAATAAATAAAGTCAATAACGTCTGTGACCTATATGTTGAGACAAAATTTGCTTTGTGTTTTCGTGTCTTATAAAAAAAATAGATTTAAAACTATAGAAATATCTGATGTATTGATTCTCCAATTAGTGACTAGATGGCGTTGTAATAAATCTTTAAAAAAAGATGTGTGAAAAACATCTCTCGTTCCGCTTTTTTGCCCCAGGTGTTTTGACGGACTTGCACTGTTGACTGTGAATTTATAATACACTGGCTTTGACTTCTCTATATGACTCCTCATTTTTTGTTTTTTCTCAAATGTATTTTCAAACACTTCTTTATTTGTTATTGCTGCTTGTCTTATTTTCACTCCATAAATGATATTGTGTTTGAACTTCATGATTCCTGGGTGGTATTTTATAAATAAATGGTTAAAAACTTTGGAAACTGCTGAGTTTTTTTTATTCAAATTGATACTTTGATGTAAAGAACAAAGTGAATTATTTACTTTGTCTAATATTTCTGACTAACAACTGCACTTACCCGTTGCGTTATTCACTTCAATATACAACTCCTATTCAAATATAAAATGGGTGCTTTGTTAATATTATAATGAGGAAGTACTAGATATAGCACTAACGTCTGATAGTAGACAATTATGTGTCAAAACAAAGGAAAGGGTTAGAAGTAATTTAACTGCAGCGTCCGTTTGCCGAATAATAATCAGCAAACTGAATTGTATCCCGCTCAAAATTAGCTCGTAAATGAATTACTAGTGTTAATACGAAGGGGTTAATGAGAGCGGTTATGTTTTGTTGACGTTTCAGTGTAACCTCACTTCCTATGGCACTGGTGTTGTTGACTTTGATTTTAGATGATTGCAAATTCGTTGCGTTACTACGATAACTCGAATGTAAATCTTCGTACTATCTTCCTAATATTTTCAAAAAGTTTGGATGGATGTTTGGTGGAATTTGTAGCCTAAACTGCTGAACGGATCTCGATTAAATTTGGCATAGATGTGGAGAATAGTCTGGAAGAATACATAGAATTCTTACGATTCCGGAAATAATTACGGTGCCCGTGGGATGTTTTAATTTTGTTTTTTTTTTATGTTTACTCGATAATTCTACAACAGTTCAACATATTGAAATTTGAGACACATATCAAACAAATGTTTTATAAATTGTTTCGAGTAACAGATTCAGCGTCACATGAAAGGCGTCTTTAAAGATTTATTTTGTAAAAAGTTCGGACATTATAAAGCATCTGAGAAGGCGAGTAAGTAGAACTGTCCTTTAAGACTTTATTTGGCTTTTTTAGGTTAAGCACATTATTGAACATGGCAAAATTTGACTATAGCTATCAAATTCGACAAGAAACTATATAATAATATTTGTAAATCAACCAAGATTACCGATTTTAATACATTACAAACTAAATAATGGTGTATTTAGCATTAGAGATGAATTTATTGTTACATTATACAAATATCCCTAGTTCAGTGGTAGTCGCATAGAAACTAATTGTTTCAGCAAATACCCGTTCCCTTGTTTCGATTTTGACAAATAAGACAATAGAAAGGATTGCCCGCTTTAGCTATTAGGGTCACATTAAAGCTCTCTAAGCATTTTCAATTCTATTGGCAATTCTATTTATGTTACGACACTCGGAAGCAATTAAAGATTACGACTTTAATTAAACAAAGTTAAAATAAATGTTACAAAGGAAATCTTATTTGCTGTTTTTATCCTAATTAGAAGAATGACCTTTTAGTAAAGAAAAAATAATAAAATGCTTTTAAATTTGATGGATTAAAAAGTGGTAAAATTTTCAACGCCAGGTTCATTATAAGTGAATTTAAAAATATAAATGTATTTCGAATTAAAACAAATCATTCGTGTTCTTATAACCGTTGGCCGATGTAAGCTGGAGAGCTTTTAGTTTCAACGGATTGAAAAATAGTCGTTCACTTTAACTGTTCGACTTTAAATCTTATATAGCATTACTTAGGCTTTCACTGCAAGAGATAGCAGACACGAAGGTCCACTTTAAGAATCAATTTCGGATGAAGAAACAGCTCACCAAGTTAAACATGTATGCTTCAAGTTTCTTGTAATATAAAATCATTGGTTTAATTAATGTTTACTATCGTGGAGTCCATATTTAGAGAAAATAATAATCAATTAACATATGTAGAATCCAGACATCAATACCTTCGAGAACTTTAACGAATCGAACAAACAAGAGCATTAACTAACCTAATCTATTGAGTATATTAATTGTATCAATTTATTTCCCTTTATCAACTTCACAAACACTCCTTTTGTTTACTTCATATGTATTTTATGTTGGTTCAATTTAAAAAGTAAATCAGTATTTCTCTGAATTATAGGTCGGCAAACATTGAAACTAACGTAGAAAAATAACAGGGAATTGCGCAACGTAGGTAGAAAAATAAAATAAAAACATTTCGCTTTACGAGAAGTTATTGAGAAAATAAAGGAATACGGCTTGCATTGGACACTAGCGTCTCGTCCGACGCCCGTTAGCTTCCTCATTAAGAGTTACCAATTAAAACTTGATAATTTGACACGTTTAATTCTTTAAAGAAACTGAAGTTTTTACTTAAATGTCATTTAAATAAAATGAAGAATCAATTAGATAAAGTTATATTATTGTGAAGGAAAACACTGTGATGATATCTTCATAAATATTAGAGGAAAATAAAAGATGTGCGTAGTCAATCCGTGATGTGCCAGCGCGCTTAACTCAGGGCCAATGACACCTAATTTAGTCTCAATTCTCTCGGTAAGGACGGATGTCCTGACCAAATAATTATTAGGAATTATGTGAGGTGGAATCACAGAACAAGACGCAGTAAACCCTTTTATTACAGAGAGAAAATGGCAAATCTTATAAGTCACCTGATTTTCGTCGGCCTATAGTATCCCGCGTCAAAAACACTGCAAATGAATTTAACTTCTAAAAAATTTCTACACCAAAATCTAAACTCTGTTTTCTTAATTTAAAAGTCAAAACATTCGTTGTTTCTAAAAGCGAAACTAATTATTGTAACAAATAGGTGTTTATTTGGTGTTTGACATATAGGACAATGAAAGGGATACGCCGCAGGTAATAGGGATACAAAAGACAGAGGCTATTGTAGAATTTGGATACGCCGCAGGTATTACGGATACAAAAAGACCTTTCTAGTGGCTATTGTAGAATTTATGTGTGCGGTAAATAGACTATTAGCTATTAAATGGATTCCTACTAGAATAGTTTCTTTGTTACATATTATTTAAGAAAGAACATATCGTTACATAAGTAGAACTAGAATTATTTAATACGTTGTACATAATACAACAAGTAATCGGTCTATGTGTCGTTATACATAGGTATTTATTATTGTAATTATGTTTAAATATATAAATTCTTGTATGAATTGCAATACATAATGTTGTACGTATTTGTTACATAAATAATTAAACTGTAACTCGTTCTTGTTTAACTTGACTTCCTGTGAAATTTCTAAGTTAAATTATTAAGTTTCAGGTAATGGGATTCGGTATTAATTTTGTAAGATTCAACTGAGTGTATTTCAAAATTTATCAAACAAAATTCTTGTATGTATTTTACTTTAAAACATTGTTTATTAGTTAAATGTTCTGTGTATACTTATTTTTCAATTAAGACTTGATTAAGGGTAAAAGAATATGATGATTATAATACTTTCTTTAAACAAATGAATTTTTTTTCAACTATTGAATAATATAAAAAAAAACTTTTTTTAAAAGATGGAAAACTTCACTTCCTCTTGTTAGAGGCTATTAGAGGACTTTGAAGTTTTAGTAAAAAAAAGTATATAGTTAAGTAATTGAATCGTTTCAATCTATACTAATATTATAAAAAGGAAAGATTTGCATTTTTGTATGTATTGAAATAACTCAAAAAGTATTGGGCCGATTTTATTCTTTCACCGTTAGAAAGGTAATTTATCTGTGAGTAACATAGCTACATTTTTTAATTTCACGCGGGCGAAGTCGCGAGCAACAGCTAGTATACTATAAGCTAAGTTTTACAAATTGTGAACATTAATAAATAAAGTTACTATTCGATAAAACTTCGGTTTCGTCTACAATTACCTTCTTATTCTTGGCTACCTCAACTACACGACAATTCCATTTATGTTTGCGGAGAATTTCGAAGTGACATCTTAACTTGGGAATGTCACAAACTCCTGATTGTATAATTTGCAGTTGCTAATTTTGTCTTAAGTTTTATTCTGTTCAATGCTTAACTTTGTTTTGGTCTTCGGACATTTGAAAACTTATTTGAAGAATATTCTGGAAAAACTGTCTGGAAAAGTGGTTAGCTGTGAGCTGAAAATGTGTCGAATTTTACGTAAACTCGTCACTATTCAATCATATTAGTATCGTATTTTGTTAGTTATTCGTCGTCATTGAATATGCTACACTTAGTAAAATGCGACACAAACATAGAAGTCCTATATGGATTTGCTAAAATTATGATGTATGCATATGAAAAAAACTCGAATTGAATCTGTATATGTTAAAGAAAGTTGTGTTAGTTACACTATTTACAACTCAAGAACGACTTTACCGATATGGCTGAAAATTGGTGAGGAGGTAGCTTAGAGCCAGGAGAAGGACATCGGATACTATTTATTCCGTTCGAAAGAAAAAAAACTGTTAGAGTTTGTAGCCTACACTACTGAACTGGTCACGATGACATTTGGCATAGATGTAGGGGATAGTCTGGAAGAACACATATGCTTCTCATTTTTGTATTTTTGTTCATTACGCGCGGACGAAGTCGCGGGCGAAAGCTAGTAGGTGAACATTTGGAAAGGCGTATTTTCAACAACTTGTCCCAAAGATATTTCGACAGTTACGTATTTGAGTAACACACAACTTGGTTTTTAAAATTTTATCGTTGTTTCGCATTTTTCAACGGAGTCTTATAATGGAAGAGATTCTTGCTTTTATTGTATTTAATTCGATTAAGTGTTGCACGAGGAGAGTCGACATCTACAATACCATTGACTTTGCCAGATTTTACTTGTTAATTAATATTATTATTACACTATAGTTTTACATTATTTGCTTGATAATTCGTAACATTTTAATAGAATTTCTATAAAGCTTAAATTGTGAGTCACAATTTTACATTAAGTAACTTAAAGTTATTTCCCCGGCGCGGTTTCTTTGCGGCGATAAAATGCGATCCCCGCGGCCTGGGGACCCTACCTTAAGAATTCAATATATCTGTCTGTGTAAAGGAAAATTAAATGAAATTACACTTCATGTTAGAAGTTTACTGAGAGCGTCGGTAATCACAAATAATCTTCTTTTAATGTATGTTGTATTATCATTCCTTAATATTTAGTGGTTAATGGCAGAACCCAATAATCGAACCCCCAACCATTTTTAACGAAGATACTTATTCATTATTAATTTATTTCTATTACTTTTACCTCAAATTCAATCAATCTAAAGGGAGCATAATTTTAAGGTCTTCGTTCCGCATCTGTTTTCTGGAGTACAGAGTAGTTTAAAAAAATTCTAATTTAGAAGAATTCGATCTTTGATGACTCTTAAAGCACCAAAATTCTTTTAAGAATTATGAAAATAAACTTGCTAAAATACTTTAATGAGAAAAAATTTTACTCTAAAATTTTTTAATCTCTCCAATATAAAAGTACAGCTTAACCCATTTTTGAGTCGTTAAAAATCCTAGCAACAAACATTTACTCGATCTCGAATGCTACAGAAGTAATATCGGAAACGATCGACGTTCAGAAGAGGGCAAATCCACTTAAAGCAATCCAATTAGTCTAGAGTTTAAAAATGAACGCACCTCAGAGAACAAGGCAACTGGACAATCCAACTAGCAATTACGTAATAAGCATGATTTCAACATCATTGCGGTTAAAAATCTGTTGTCATTTCGATAATTGTCCGTTTATTTTTTATTTTTTAAATTATTTTTTTTAAGATTCATCAAATAAAAAAATATAAACAATTTTTTTAAATATAGAACGAAGAACGGTGAACAAAAAACGGCCTCTATAATAGATACGTTGATTTTTTCGGCCCGCATGTAACATTTATGGAGTCGGGTCGTTTTGTCGGTTTGACCGCTCACCGTTTTGGCGGTAGAGCGGAGCGCGGACATTCATCTCGCTCTAGTTTTATTGCACCATTGTAACTGTTGTAGCAGGTGCATTAGAGTATTCATTAACGGCCACTAATTACGACTATAAAAGGGTTACAAGTTTCGCCAAGAAACTTCTTCTATTATAATGTGTGAAAACAATTACCTTCTTTTAATTAATTTATAACGGATGTGGTAGGCTTTAACGTGTTGAATAATTTATGAAGACTTATTCATAATTACTATCGAGCGGTAAAGCAGCTTACTAAAAGAGCCCGTACTTTGAGGATGTGCGAGGATGACCGTACATTTTCAAATAGCCAAGGTAATTATAATGGTAGATGTTTGCAGGAATGGGACGGCTATATATCACGGTGTGTCTCTTTAACTGGAAGAGTTTATTAGTTAAGTATGTGGTGGGGTCCCCATATATCATCAGCGTCGGCGCCGGCGCAAGCTTTCTGTTCGATTCCCACCGTGAATATTCAATTTTATACACGATAATAACGATTTCAAAATTGCGCTTTCGACGCGATAACCCATTCGTTGACGACGATTCCTTTCGTTATAAATCATTAAGGATCATCAAAAAAATTTGCCATACTTCGATGGTATTAGAATATTATTCAGACTTTCACCGATGCTTGATCATAAAAAGCACAGTTTAATCGTCAATAAAAATTTATAGAACGATAATTATTGAGATTCCTACCGAAATGGTGTGATAAAGTTTATTGGTCGTTAGAAAGATAGCCGATACAAATCTATGAGTGGCGTGACAGATCGCGCGGATTGGTTACGGACTTTAACTACTCGAGTACACGTCTAACATTGGCATAGTGCAATTAAAAAGTAGCAACAACGATTCAACCAAATACAGTACGTAATATCAACGGATAATTTATGAAGGCAGAGAAAATTTGTTGTATTTTTTATTGTATAATTAATAAAATATAACAATAGTACTAGAGTTACTTTAGTTTACTTTTGAAGAGTAAAAGTTCACACTAATTAACATGATCTAAGTCGAAGTGAGTCAACAATGTCCTTTTAACTCCTAAAGTGGTTTGAGATAAGGCGACGTTTTTTGCTGTCAAAGATATTGAATCTATAGTCAACCGTTTACTGTAAGAAACAAAGTGACGAGTGGCTACCGTAAGGTAACCGTTTTAATGCATTGCGGTGAAACGTTTTTTAAAAGAAATTAAAAATATATCTTTAAATTTAACGACCGTGTTCACAATTAGTCTATAAAACTTTTTAAATCTATTACAACAGTTATAGCTAAGTTTTACTAAATTTATGCAGATTGCACCGATATTTAATACGAATAGACTATTATGAGAAACTATTAAATCGCACGTAAAACCAATGCCGTTTTAAAAAATGATGTCAGTGCGAATTCTCTTTTTTATTCAATTTCACACTATTGTACAAGTTAGAAAGACAGATAAGCCGTTAGAAGAAACACACGGGAAATTTGCCATAATATTCTTGCTAAGTAATTATGAGATAATGTGAAGTGACGATAATTACAATAATTATGATTTCTATTACGTAATTGATAAAGTATAACAAACGCTACAATTAAAACTATTATTTTTTTATAACAGCGATAAAACGAGGAAGGCAAGATATATAATACCTTCGACGGACAAGCATTTAAGATTATGTTAGCATTATGAATACCTACTTTAGAATGTTAATCAAGAATAAATTAAAATCATTTAAAATGCATCATTGTTCAAATTAACTTAATTGTGTAAACGAAACTGCAAAGCTATATAGAGGATACTAGGTCTTACACGATTACCCGAATAGCTTAAAAACAAGACACATTGTGCTTTTAAATGTTAGTTTCGGCACGCAGCCCTTTATATCAACGAAATAAGTTAAAACATCCTACAAACGCTGCGCTTTACGATTCTCGCTGTTACGTCCACCGCAAAAGGTGCATTTAGTTCTTACGATGGGAAGAATAAACTTGTTTTCGATGTTTAGGAAAAGTGTACTTGTGAACTTGGTAATAAAAATTATATTCCCTTGTCTATATCGAAATTTTTGCATGGAAGAAAACTGTGGTATTAATATGGAGTGTAACAGTGCACCGTTTACGTAAAATTAAATATCGTTTAATAGTTTACTAAGAACGCGCTACCTCGAGGAAAATTAGTTGTTGCCTTTCGTGATAAAATGTCCCTACTCCATCTAATTTTGCCTTGTTTAATTTTCTTCCAGTAGCGACACGTTATAAATATTTTATTTTAAAACTATCTTCACTGAACATCAGTTTACTATAAAATTACAGTGAAATTAAATCGTATTAAGCTCTCATCAGCATGCCGTAGCCTCATCGGATGCATTGTCTATAATTATAAAAGTCAGCAATGATAGGGACCTTTGCTTCGACGGTACAATCAGTGATAATTTAAGTAGATAACATAATTTAAAACGACATAATGTATTTTACTCGTATCCAAACAGTCGGCCAGTCGAGCGCGGGGGAATCGTGATAAATCTATATCTATACTAACATTATAAAGAAGAAAAAATTGTATTTTTGTATGTATTGAAATAATTCTAAAACTACTCGGTCGATTTCAAAAATTCTTTCATCATTAAGAAGCTATATAACTGAGTAACATAGCTATATATTTTTAATTAGATGCGGACGATGTCGCGAGCGACAGCTAATCTATACTAATGTTATAAAGAGGAAAGATTTGTATTTTTGTATGTATTGAAATAACTCAAAAACTACTGGGCCG
>JAOCNA010000005.1:4681885-4693965 GCA_026546675.1 Papilio helenus
GTGTACAAACATTGGGATTTGTTTGTACACGGAATATTTGGCCGTACAATACATGGCCGTACAATATACGGACTCGACATTTTTCATAAATATTGCAAATGAATATTTTATAAGCTTGTAATAGTTATTTGGTTTAAAGATTGCTTGCACGAAGACTTTATCATTCTGGTAAGTTATTAATTTTTAAGTCTCGAGTTCGAATATTGTAGGTAAGTCATTATTGATTTAGATCGAAAAACTAATGTACGTTTTCTTATAGGATTCCCAAAAGAGGACTTATTTAGACATCTACAAGATGGATTTGGCGGAGACAATGAAGAATGTGTTAGCAAAAAGCACTGGTAGTGCTAGCAGTGCGGCGAGCTCGTCCGGAGCCGCAACGCCGCACTGTGCCGAGGGATACGTCACTGAGAAGCTGTACATGCTTCTACAGTTGTATTTGCAAAATAAAGGCTGGAGTCCCAGTATAGAGCTGTTGCAATGTTTCAGTGACCTCAAAGAATCTTCTATGTTGCCTAGTGCTGCTTATTTACAGTAAATATGATTTATTCCTTGACTCTTATACCTCATCCCTTAAGAATATGAAACTGTACCTTTATAACCTTCAGAGCAATATAAATATTTATTCTTTTCTGTTCTGATATAAATACATTTGAATAAAGTTATGAAGATATTTTTCAATCTCTTTTCAGAATGATGGCATCTAGAGTTGGACTCGACACACAAGGAAGACTGATATTGCGAGAAAACGGGAAAATCATTTTACCATATGAGCATTTTGCTAATGCTGTTATGTTGAAGCACATGAATGGTCCACATGGACTACATCTAGGTCTGGAAGCCACAGTTAGGGCGGTGAGTAGTAATTTACTAGTCATTATTGTAAATTATTTACTATTTTTATTAAAAATATATGCTTTTCTCCCTTAGTGCTGTTTTAACTGCTTTGTTTAATTGCTGTGCTAACAATATATTTTTCTGACTAAAAATTGTTATAAGAGAATATTGTTATTTACTTTAATCTAATGACAAAATGTATTTTATTTTTAGGTGGTTGAATCATACACAATAGGAAGGGAACAATTTGGTATGGAGAAAGAATTTATAATAGAGGTGGTGCAGAATTGTCCGAACCCTGCATGTCGGTATTACAAGAATCAACTGGAGATGACACAGAAATCAATTCAACAACATTTATCTCAGCAGCCAACATATATTCCAGGTATAAAATATAAATAGATCTTTTATTTAGTACATAACAATCACTTCTATTCACTTTACTTCTTTGCAGGTTATCAGATATGTCTTTTTGATAAAATGATGGTAACTGAGCGATTAATATGCTTTCATTTCTCCATTTTATAGCTTTGTAATTAACAATTAATCTCCTATCTATACTGCATAAATCTTGACTGCTTCTCATGGTGTTATAATTCTCTGGATTGGGTTCATAAAGTCCTATTTTTAAATGTTGAAGTGATTTAAACAAAACAAATAATATTAATTGGTGTGAAAGTAGATAAAATGAGACAAAACATTTATATGAGAGAGGCAATATGGGGTCTACAGATCTTTGCTGGGATAAACTTGTTCCATGCATGCAAATGACATCTAATTTGTATGACACTTGCCAAATGTTATAAATCTATATTAAAAATATTTTGTGGTGATTGGGATGTTTGGGCGTAGAGGCGGGCAGTTCGAGCCTTTCCGACAGCCAGGCGGTGGAGCGGCTGCTGCGTGGCTCGCTGCCACAAGACTACCAGCTGCCGCTTGGGCCGCACCTTGCCGCCCTCAGTGAGTTACACATCACACCCATGACACAAGAGCCCGTCAACAGTGGGGATAGATAAAGGGATCTAGTACAATAGTAGGCAGGTGTCTGAGACTATATTTACTGTGCTGAAGTCGCACTGCTAAAAAATTATTTGTAGGGGTGCATACTGGGATGCAATGGGTGGGTACTTCACAGTGCTCCAATGACTTAAGAACTACAGTAAAAATGTTTTTTATATTCCAAAGAAAATTTATGTTGATAATCAAGATGCAATCCAATTTTGTAATCATTTACTTACCGACAAATAGTTTTGGCTTATCTATAAGGATCTCTAGAGATTTTAGACATCTTAGTATCGAAGTAGTTTATAAATGTTTTTTACACTCTTTCGATTCTCTATGGAGAGCTATTTCATGTTGCTTTTCTTAATGTTGGTGAATCCTTCTATGGCATACGTGAACTGCTTGCATTGTTGCTCTCCATTATTTTTATTTCATAAATCATGTCTAAAATTATCTGCACACTTATTTATTTATGTAAATAATATGCACACATCATAATGTTTTCGTAACTGGGTACTGTGCTGCATACATGCTTTTTATTTGCTTTAATTGCACTAACAATAAAAATACTTACACATCAATGAAATTATGTTTTAAATTGCTGTTGGATATCTCATATTTTTCTTTTCTTAGTAATTGTGCGGTTTTATTATTTTCATCTAAACAATAAATATGTGAAGAAAAAATATGGGTCAATACTGCTCTATTTAGTCATAGAAACTTTTTTAAAGATTTCTAAGTATGTATAGTCAGGAAAAATGGCGGTGTTCCACCTTAAAAGCTACAATTGTTTGATTATTTTGAAACGAGACGCGGAACAAAAACCAATACCAACGTATAAATGTGTCTGTACGAAAAAAGTCAATGAGTGATACGCTGTTAGTTTCTTTTTTCGACCTAATTAGTTATTTGTAGGAAGAGGCGGATTTTGTCTCGTTGCAATGAACACGGCAATTTTTTCTGAAGTGGAACACCGCGGATTTCCGCGACTGTACATAGTTGTGGTAGTATTTTTTTTTAATTTTCTAAAAATATTAGGAGTTTTAGAAAAATAATATAATTGTTACTCGGGTGATTAAATTAAAAACTCGGAGCTATTACTTCCGCCAGGATGGCACGCTATTCCAATACGTCTAATGACGTCTTTACAGTAGACTTTTGTTAATTTAATAATTGCTTAGTGGATTTTCATGACGATGTTCAAGAGTGTAGTTGATAAGTAGCGGCTGGTGCGCAGGTGGTCTGACAGGTGAGAAGTCTGAGCGGCGGTCGCAGGAGAAGCTGTCGCAGCACCAGCAGCTGCTGCTGCACCAGGGCCGCTCGCTGCACG
The DNA here is from genome assembly GCA_026546675.1 of Papilio helenus. Classification (NCBI taxonomy): domain Eukaryota; kingdom Metazoa; phylum Arthropoda; class Insecta; order Lepidoptera; family Papilionidae; genus Papilio; species Papilio helenus. The sequence continues at coordinate 4,685,055 of JAOCNA010000005.1, forward strand.
ACAAGTTCAGCCACACGCAGCGCTCCTCCGCCTCCTCGCAGTCCAGCCTCGACACCAAGGCCAAACATCATTACTCCGATGAACATAAACTTACTGATTTCCTAAGGTGAGTTACAGATTCTTACAGTCTATTGAACTCTACAGCGTATATTGTCATCCCTTTCTTTCTTTTTGATAAAACAGAGATTAAATATAAACAAGTGTTAGATAAATAAATGTTTTAAAATTTGATCACCACTGATTGATATTTTAGACGTCAAAGAGTATATACTGCTTTCAGTATAAGTACTTTATTATTTAGAGATTCGAGATAGTAGTTTAGGTTCCTTTGTACAACTTATATTGTACTTTGATTGTCACACTCAAAGTAGTTGATGAATATTTAAGCAGTCTCTTAGTTTAGAATTCTGGTACTGAACTCGTGAAATCTCTTGGTGATCACTTATTTAACGGTGTGTGCACCAGGGCGAACTTGGAGAGCCTCACAATTTTCACATAACTTTTTCTGAATACAAATAAAAATTTATGTTTTTCTGATTTTAAATCTATATATATATAAAATAAAGTTGTGTAAGTTACACTATTTACAAGTCAAGAACGGCTTTACCGATATGGTTGAAAATTGGTGAGGAGGTAGCTTAGAGCCAGGAAAAGGACATAGGATACTATTAGTTATTACTATAGTTAATAAATTCCACGCGGACGGAGTCGCGGGCGAAAGCTAGTTAAAAATAAAATTGTTATTTTCCTCCTAAATATTATGCGTCGTTATTTTTTATCTATTCAAATCTTATCAAATCAGTTTCACCTGCTACCGCAGTTAATCGAGACGGGATAGCTTTAGTGGCCCCAAGAAATACATCTCAAGATAAAGTGGATCGTCATTAACTATATTGTACCTTGGGATTAATAACTTCGGCGTTGCCGTAAATTTCTCTGATATCCGTAATATCAACGGTATATTGCTTGCTCTTAGTGAAGTTATCTGGAGATCAGTCAAAATGTATTCAATATATGCCAAAAGACATTTGAACTACATTATCTTAACTAATTCTAGAATTTAAATACCATTATAGTTATTAATAGTAACCAATGTTGTACATGTTTTGTAACTCAAAATAATTAACTAACTAACTTAAATTATTCAATGTGAATTTCGTGAAAGTTTTATGCAAATGATTGGCAAGGTAATAAAAAATAATACAACAGTTACAATTTAATACTGACTGTTTATGTTTAACCTTGATTTGTGAATAAAGCAAGCCTAAGATTTTCGTTCGCGATTTCAAGAATTTCCATATCTAAATGGAAAAACCGACCCCGCACAATCAATTTATCCTCCAATATCCTCTAGCGGTTTTATACCACCTGTGCAATAAATATTTATACTTTTCCCCTCGATTTGTATCGTTTCGCTTAGTTTTGTCGAATAGAAAATCTCCCTAAAAATATTTGGAGCTATTCTAAAAATGTAAATTACTACCAAGTGTACGCCCATTGTGTCTTCGTGTATTTGATTTCAACTACGTTTCTCTCAGATTTAAAAAATAACGCATGCTCTTTTAAGTACTTTTCACAGAATTTATTATTGATAAAAATCATGTCTGGCACATGTGTCTGGGATTAGTGCTAGCTGTTACAACTTATCAGCTCGACTTAATTTTATTATCGAGTGTATCACATTCTTCAGGTTGTCAACACGTCAATAGTTCCTCTGGTGTTGCGGATATCCATAGGCGTCGACGATCATCATAGTGTTTTTATAGCTCGTATTAAAAAAAACTAAATTGTTATGAGTTTGATAGTAGAATTTAAAACTTGAGGTATCATCACCAGCTCACTATATGTCCCCACCGAGGGGCTCGAGCCCTAACTCACGCTGATCAACTGCGGGTTGGTTGACTTCACACATATCTTTGAATTTCTGCGCCGATATGTGCAGGCATCACGATGTTTTCCTTCACCGTAAGAACGTCGGGTAAATTATGTACATGTGAAAATTCGAAAAATCGAAAATCACATTGGTACATGGCGGGATTCGAACCCAAGACCTGTAGATTACAAGTCAGGTTCTTAAATCACTGAGCCACCGATGCTATTATTGAGGTATATAGTATCGTTATTCAAGCAAATTAAATCGTCTTTCGTAATGTCATATCAATGAATCATCTCAATCCTACAAATCCGAAGTTATATCAAAAATTTCGAGTCCCCAGTTTTAAAGCGTATTTCAAGTGAGGCCGCTCTGTAAACACTACCCTTGGACTGAAGTAAATGTTCCATGAAATTACCTCAGCATTTTGCCAGCAATGAAATTCGTTTTCCAGTTTTGAAATTTTCATCGTTTTATCTTTAAATGGATCTAGCCACATAAATAACTGAGATTCACTTTACTTAAATACATATGAAGTATTTAAAATATTCTTTGATCATCTGATATTAAAATAAAACGTTCTAATTGTAACTTTGATGATAATGTAAGATTTATTTGGGTTAAAATTAAATTTTTTTAGAGATGTACGTTTTCAAAACAAGGTTATTGAGTTTTAAAATTAAATAGTAGTTTCAATCTGATCTTGTTTAGTAATTCCAGCCAAAGAAATTCATTTGGTGAATGATGCATTAGTTGATTATAAAAATAAATATGCAATTGAAATTACATAAACTTAATGAAATTCCATCTATAAAATTAATCAGAATTTGAGCGTCTTAAAATGTCAGGGTAACGAGACATTTCAGTGAAAAATTAATTCGCTTAACTATTTTCTACTTTAGAATTTGAGTAGAAAAAGAAATATGAAGCAATTTTGATAATGCTCTGATGTCGAGTCACAAGGGAATGAAAAATTCAAGGGGCTGTCGTACCTCGCTGTAGCATGACCGACGGCATTTATTCTTATAATGAAAGATTTTTAGGAACGCAGTCTTGACATTACTAATCATACAAGTGTGTGTAAATGGCATTACAATTTTTATGTAATAAAGTGAACTCGCATGGGAGTTGGTGGCACTAAAAAACTTAGTAACACACGCTTGGTTTGTAACAGTTTTATATTTATTAGTCGCATGTTGTTGTTAGTGTATAGCGCTAATGTGGTTACCGGCTAGTTTGGCCCATTTCTACTATAAAAACAACCAAGGATTCGGTACTTAAACTGAATTGAGTATATTTGAGGAAGTTTGAGAGTAGCCCCAGTGGTAGAGAAAGGAGTAAAAGGTTGGCATGGTATGGGCATGTTATGAGGAAGGATGAATCGCACGTAACAAGGAGAACTTTAGATATGAGTGTTGAAGTTTACACCGGTAGAGTTAGACCTAGAAAGAGATGGATGTATTGCGTGAAAAGTGACATGATCATGAAGGGAGTGATGACTGAGATGACGTATGATAGTCATATGGAGGACAAAAACCTGTTGCACCGACCTCACGGGGGTAGCATAAGGAGGAGATGATGATGATGACAGCTGTTTCTACAGTGGAAAGTACTATTCTACTAGTGGGAATTACTAATGCAAGATTATTTCTCTACCATACATCGTGCAAGTTAAACTTTAGTAGATATACTTTGTTAGTTGAAGTTCGTCTCGTCTCAAGATTTAAATGGATACTACGTGATACGGAATATCAAAATCGCGTATTGATTCGTCTCCAAATATAGAACAATGGAAAGCCTCGGCGGAGAGACTGAAAGGACGCTATGAATTGTAAAATTTAAACTCTGATTCTGAGATCTTGCTAAACAGAGTGAAAATCAATGTTTTGTAATATTACGATTCTAACAAAAAACTCGATTGATAGCTTTAGCTGGTTTTGTAATAGTTAAAAACAAATAAAAACAATACATTTATATTCAAGTTAGTTAAGTATCAATATTTTTAAGAGAAAAGATTGGTAATTTAGTTGGTGCCGTATCTGAAAGCTTTATAAAGTTTTCACTAATTAAGCGAGTAATATGCTATAGTACCAATCAGCCGTAGCTTATTTTTTTTAAAGCAATGCTTATTACCACTAATCACATGGTATAGTTTAAATCACACACGATTGGATGTGTTTGGTTTATATTCGTACAACGTACATATATTTTCTAAATAAGTATCCAAAGTGCCTTTACCTTCGTCTCGAGCCTTTTACGTGATGGAGTAGATGTGACGAGAATCGAAAATAGGGTTGAAACGTTTTGTGGTTATTTCGATTGAACCCTCAAAGGGTTACCACCCTTGAAATTTCAGGTTATTCGACGACTAGTTTTCTACTTAACTTCGTAAGCTTTGTCATTTGTTTGTATTTAAAAAGACAAATACGTAAAACAATGATTCATTATTTGTATATGTTTTATACAAATCCAACTTCTTAACTTCTAGAACAACTATACAAATTAGTACATAAGAGCGCGCACCTTTGACTAAACTATCTCACAACTGTTTAGTCCCGCTTTGATTCCTATGAGCTTATACTCCTAAACACTACTCGATTTTTAGTTGTGCGACTAAATAGTTGAATTGTCTGCGAAACAATCGACAATCGCACAATAGTTGTTACATAGAGTAACCTTATTTTCTCTAAACCTCTTCCGTACTCGTCCTTGGCTATAACACCGCCCAGAAATATCTATATTACACAAGTTGATGACAGGAGATGTTGGAAGTACAAGATCATTTAGTTTCAATAGATCCATCAATTATATTATCTAAGTTTTATAATATAATCGAGGGATACAAAAGCTTTGAATATTGAAAGTAATCCTTATACATAGATACAAATATAGATTGGTGTTGACACAGCGATGGCTTGTTATTATTGATGGGTATAATTTATTGCGTCGGCCGCTCGCCGCTCCGGGGGGACGCGACTGGAATCACGACGGTGCTGCCCTAATTTATGACTCCCGACCGGCACCTTTGATGAATGTTAATTTTTCAATGCTTTCTTTTAGTAACACTAAATTTACAAAACTCTCGCTATCTTATGTAATCAATTGTAAATATCATCATTCGAGAAAAAAATAGACAAGACAGTGAACGAAGAATTTTCCGACTGGAAAATAATTGATCATTAGTCATCTACAATGCTAATGTTAAGTTGATGACTATTTTAGAGTATATTATGAACTAAATAAATTACTAAGCTATGAGAAATGAAGGACATATTAACATAAAAATCACGAACCGAAAAATTGTCATTCTCGAATTAAAGGGAGTAACATTCCGACTGCTCTTAATATTTTATTCTGAGCTAAGCAATTGTACGCCCCAGATGTCAATGCCAGTCGTTCCTGCAAGAAACGGACATGCGGGGAGTTTTGTGAACCCAATTTTCTCATTGAATAGATTTGTGGGTAAACAGATAATTTCATGCTGAATTAATTTCCAGATCATTAAGGGTTGTACAACATCTCTAATATAATCTAATTTAAATTTACTTTTCTATAACAATAACTAAAAAATGATCTCTCATAATATTAAGACGTAGTAGTGTCGCCTTCAATTGTTTCGATAGCAGATAAAGAAATGACTTTTTAAAGAGAAATAAAAAAATCGCTTAACATCATTGGTTTGAAAGGATTATTTCCAAAAACACACATAAACAAGGATAACAAACTAAATAGAATCTGTTTGTGCTATCTATTAGTTACAATTAACTTGAAAGCAACACGAATACGTATAAAATTAAATTGCACACGTACTAAATTAATCCTACCCTTATCAGTGACCGGGCGTTATTTGGAAGCCGGCGGTTGTCCCAAACTACACACATTAGAGGAAGCTAGTAATTGTTAATCTCACTATTAATATAGCAACAATATTACAATCTGCTATATTACTCGAAGTATAACATTTATTTAAGGTAGAACCTAACTCAAATAAAATATTACTATCTATACATATAATAAAATTGGAGTGTCTGTCTTTAACATCAAAAGAAAAATTCCAGATTTCGCAACAATGATATATTTGCGTTGCTGATAACGAAAATCACATTAATTTTTCTTTTGTCTGTCTGTCTGTCCGCAAGCCGCGTTTGTTCCGGGTAATCTTGGAAACGGCTGAGCCTATTTCGTCCGGACTTTGAGATAATTTTGACCCTCATATACTTCATACAAAAGTTAACCATTTTTGAATAATTTTGATTTTAAGATTTTTTCAAATAAATCAAAAATACAACTTCAAAAAAAAATATCAGTTATAACTTCATACAGATAGACAGAGATAGACTTTGCTTTTTAATCCACGCGGGCGGAGGCGCGTGCTGAAGCTAAATAGCTAAACAGGATAACCAATGTAATTAGGTCTGTACTCACAAGAGATGGTTCCTCATAGCGCTGCGGTCCACAAAGGTCTTGTCGCACTGGTCGCATTTCACACGCTCCGAGTGCTGTTTCATATGTAGACGGAGTTTGTTTAATGTACTACATTAAAAACAAAAAAATACACCTACCCAATAGTTTATTTACCTAATGGTATGTTTTTAATGTTAAAAACTTTTTTAATTCATAAAATACATTATACAAAAAAAATATATTCCAAGTTTATTTGAGTTACTAAGTTTAAACTGCCTTTCTGTCCACATATTTACTATTTCAATGTTTAGTTGTATTTTATAAAATTTATTATATAACGGAATTTAATGAATAGATAACGATGCAGTTTCCACGGTGATTTCTCATTACGGGTCAGAGGTTAATTGACAAGACGGGAACTAACACGTAATATAAATTAACGTTACACCTGAAACACAAGTAATGGTAATTTATTCAATTTAAATTCGTGTAAATTTATAGACGTTAGAAAGAGGCAGTGAATATATTTTGTCTCTTTCTTACACTCCTTTCATTTTGTGGGTTCCTTTAAAGTTGTAAATTGTGGCAAATAGATATTGGTATTCTATCTTTCGTTTCAATTATATTGACATATCCCCGCAACAAATATATCATACAAGAATAAACAAAGACCATTCAACAAGAACAAAACAAACAGCACTTCGCTGCGAAAATTGCCGGTCAATTGGACCTTCCGGACAGCAGATTCATTCGACATGCATCGCGATCTCGATCGTTTCGATCATTTTGGTTGTTTATTCGAAATTTATTCCAACGGGGACATACGAATGAGTAGTGGCCTAGTGAGGCGATAAATCCTGTCGATGTCTCGGCGTGTCGCGAGTCGGGTTAAAAGCTCGATAACCGAGACGGCACACACCTACCCGCGCCAACAATAACCTCCTCGCTTTGTTTTATTTCCGACGGTCCGCTGCGGCCGGACAGATATCCACCGAGTATTTTATGCATAAAAATATCGATATATAATTGCTTCATTACGTCCCTATGTTGGAGAGTAAAATATGTGGGAGTCAGACACAGGCGGTTCCTTTCTTAGCCTAACAAATTTTATTCAATTAAGAACTTTATCTTACTATTTAAAACTAGATTTACATAGGTGCATTGAATATCCTTAGTATTATCGTTTCATTTTATCTTTTTGCGGTTGCCGTTTCACATTGAAAATATTTTTTATTAATTTATTAGAATTTTATGTAACTATCAAGTTTAATTAAAATAAATGAATTTATTAAAATAACATATTTTTTTATCAGAAACGTTAGGTATATATAAACGTTGAGGCTTACATATGTATGTATTTAGCAAGTTTACATTAGAATATATTTAGTTTTATCTCTTCGTTGATTAGAGTTGAAAAGAGCCGTGATAGGGATTTATTAACACCCTGTACTCGAGGCGTGGTACAGAGCAGAGCAGTCGAGTTGTGCGTCTGTTCTGTTGGGTCTCGCGGTGTCGCTATCGTTGTATCGCCGGTGCCACGCCGTTTGCTTTATGGTGCCAGCTTCGGTGTAATATTTCATGAGGATCGCACGCCATGATTCATTCCGAGGCGTTTTTAAGTTTCCGAGCGCGTTTTTAATGAAGGTGGGAAGGCAGATAATAGAATTCAAAAATGAAATTATCTTATTTATTTATTTGCTTGCAATTAAGCAACGAAATTTAATCAAAAAAATAATCTAATTTATATTTATCACGCTTGTTTTGTGTTCCTATTATAATGTTTGGTTTGTTTTGTTGAGCTTGATATTGACCGGCTTAAATGTCTGCTCTATATCACAAGTCACATTTAATTGGTTGAAATCGTGAGCGACATGTAAGTTATTTTTTTGTATTCTCTCTACAATGACATTACTCTGCGTCTCCCGCGAGACACGTAAATCGTGAGCATAGACGCCGTGGAAATAAGCACTGATGTGACGTATGAATACACGAACATGTTTTGTATTATTAAAATTCAAATTTCGTATAGAATCCCTAACAGCTTTGTGCGAATGTGTTTCAATTACGTAAACAAACCGATTCGAATAAATTTTAGAATTGGATCGTATTTTTTGAAATTGAAATACGATTGTTTGTTCCGTTGATATTGTACGATTTAAATAATGCTTTATTGACAAAATAAGTTCTTGTAATCTGTTTAAAATGGTAAAGAACCAGATAAAAATCTGTTTATTGTTAACGTGAGAACTTTTACATAATTCATGACCATTTAAGCGTTCAAACAAGTGTCAATATGTTTAACACAATATTGTGATACTTTTTATTTATAGTAACGGATTTGGTTGTCATTATGTTATGCGAAAACAAACGAATAAAGATGGGCTTGCACTTAGGCTTTGTGCTTTTGTTTTCAAATGACTTTACTTAATTTGTTGATACGAAAATATAATTCTACATTTTATAGAGTTACTAAGATCGATTACTGAAACGACATTTAATTGTGACAGCGTTTTAAGCAAAGTCTTTAAGATTCGTTTCAGTATCCGGCCGCCTTATATTTTTTTCTTTGCTATAAATCAAGCTGCAACCATATCCGTGCCTGCCAGTGTTAGTAATTTATATCGACGACTCCAA
>JAOCNA010000005.1:4714854-4731022 GCA_026546675.1 Papilio helenus
CCAGTAGTTTTTGAGTTATTACAATACATACAAAAATACAAATCTTTCCTCTTTATAATATTAGTATAGATATAGATATAGATATAGATTAAATAATAACATATTATTAATTAAAGCACTGAGCTTTAGTGATTCAGTGAGAAATCTAACTGGCCAGATTTACTAAACACCGTACTCAATGACAATGGTTATTTAAGCAGTTCCTAACAATATGACTATTCTCACTAATGTTATAAATGCGAAAGTTTATATGGATGGATGTTTGTTAGAGGTTGTAGCCTAAACGGCTAAACAGATCGCGATGAAATTTGGCATAGACGTAGATGATCTGGAAGAACACATAGACACTTTTGTTTTTTTTTAATTCCACACGGACAGTGTCGTGGGCGAAAGCTAGTTGTTTATCTAAATGGTGACGACGTTCAGGATTTTTTTTTCTTTTGTAACTTGCAATGATTTCGCTGCAACCGTTTTTCCAATTCGTTCGTTCGTTCGTTCATTACATTTATAATGATCTATTGTTTTTATTTTATTGCCATCAAATAATAGACATTCTATTCGCGAAGTATATTTGGGAGGCTAATTCTTAGACACGTGAGAACTTAGAACGAGACTAGACTAGGAAAAACTCCATACGTCAAATTGTCAGCAACGACACCTATAAGTAACGTTCTGTTTCACTATTTTAGCTGTTTTAAAATACTTTACTGAGATTAAAACAAATTTACGACTATGCTAATGCTAATAAGTAATGGTCTCGATACAAAAAAATACTATTCTTATTTTAAATTATTGCATTTGAATGTAATGAATGGCATTTAAATAAGGGGCAGAACGCACGTTCGCTTTTGAAACATGAACATTACTATGCTATGTGCCTATATTGTAGTACCTATACCTATGAACGGTAGTTACATATAATGCGTGACAGCAAACAATAAAAAAGGTTACAAAAACAAAGGTTTAGACTATATAAAGATACAAGTAAAAGTTCACAACGAAACATAGATAAAATCTATGACGCTATTAAAACTAAAAACAAAACTGTAAATTCTACGAGTTTACATTTAAATACAATAAACAAAATTTCCCAACAAATTTCATTTCCAGCCATTAATCTCATAATAGACGTGCACCATTAACGCACCCCCGCATAAATCTGGCATAATAGAATCAACTTATTCATAACAAAGTTAATATGACCATAAAATTAAATATTAAAACACGCTGTGAACGCTGCGTGCCCAACGATCCGGCCAAATTGCTTCTCGTAATCAAATCATCTCCATTCCTTTCGCACGAAACTTGTAAGGGCTAACACGAAAGAGATGAATATATTTCTATCGTGTTCTATGTACGTAAGTAATGAGCACAGTCACTCCCAGTAATCACGAATCTGAACTCTCATTGGTCGCTCTAATACGGTTTGAAGTTCGAACGCAGACTTTTTTTTTTCGGAAGCAATTTTCATTCTGTAAGTATGCGATCGTCGCGCGTTGAGTCAACGGTCATTTGTGAATTCTAGTCGATCATTAAATTGTATCACCACAAATTACATGATTTTAACGTCTAATTCAGGTAAACACAAGATAAACAATACTCAGGACATCTCGCGATATCAATTAATGTTTCTACTTTATCGTTACTTTAATAATTATGTTATAAGAAAGAAAAAATAAACATCACACTTATTTGCTAAGTGAACGCTAAGATACTTTAAACTACGAAAACAAAATTTAAAGTACAATAAAAATTAGAAGAAACATACACTTTACATCTGAATTATTTTATGAAATTATCACAAAAAAACATAACAATTTAATGACAGCACAATTGTTTTCGCGCCCTAAGTTAGAGTTGTCAGAAACGTCAAAAGACGACGTATATTTCAAAATCGAGAGCGGGATATTGTAGTGATACCCTTCTAGCGTTTGTGCGTATCAAAAAATGAATAAGCAATTGATAATGTACCTTATTTCAATCGCTATAAGGATTAATTAGAGGTTTTGAGATGGTTAGTAAGTTTGTCATATTCATTAGCGTTAGTCACGCGCTGTAAGTGCGTTCGAGTAGTGATGTGACATGACTGCGCGGGACTCGACACGGGGGAATGGCGAATTTGAATTTGGAATGGCGCTTCTGTAACGCTTTTTAATGTGATTTGTTTGTTGTTGTCAGTGCCATTTATAACAGTTAAATGCATAACGCAATATGAATTTTAAACTTTTACACTAGAGCAATTTTCGTCAAAATACCACTTAAATAAATATGCGAATTTAAAGATATTGTTTTACAATCTTGTGTAGCCATTCTAAAAATTTACCTATTCTCTTTAAAACCAATTTAAAAAAAAAAAATGACGTACCCGCCCTGAGTTATAATAAGAGGTTTCCATCAACAATCGCATAATTATCTATCGTTAATTAAGCTTCAACGTAATTCTTGTTACCATAAATGCATCTAGTTAAGACGCTGATGTCAACGCTAAACAAAAATAACTTGTCTAACATAACCAGCGCTATTGTAATTAAAGTTTTAATTCATACAACGCTCCAACGCAGAAAACAAAAGAAAAAAGCGACTTCTGCGCGCCCTTCACGCACTTACTCACCTCCAGCTGGAAACAATCCCCGCGCTGTCACACAACACGCACTAATTACAATCAACATTGCGATTCACTGTAAAATTACAACAATCAGTGCAAAAGAAACATGAGAGAAAGGCAAATTAATATTCATTGACAGCATTTCCATTAAGCAACCACAAGACTTAGCCGACCTACATCTCCCATGTAGGTTCTGTTACACGCTACAACATAAATTACAATTTACCCATTAGTACATTAGTATAGTTCATTATTTTGTAATATTTATTAAAATGTATTTAATCATATTACATATTAAGAAGGTTATGTTGAATTTATAAGTTTTACAAACACGCAATTCTGTTATTACCACGAAACCAAATAATTTATTTCATAGGTTATTAAGTAGAAAAATATATTAATAATGATTTTATCTGCTTGTTTTACTACTAATGTTATAAAATAAATGGAATTAATACTCTATGAGTTTCAAAGATATTCTGTATGGATTATTTAATTCAAATCTTACATACTAATAATATGCAATTTACTTTCAAGTGTTTATATGTTTTTAACAAATATAACTAATTTATAATACTTGTAAAGGAAAACCACCTGGAAAACCGAATTCAATCCATTTTTAATTAAAACACCTTCGTTCGCTGCTTACAAATGCGGTTTGGAAACGGAGAAAATTTCGCACAAAAACAGGCAATTTCTTTCATTATGTTCTACGCGTGCTGACTCGAAACAAATGGACCATTTTAGCAGAGTAATGGCATACTTAGACACGCTTGTGTACGTGGTTATGTACTCGCCTAAGAGTAACAGTTGTTCGCGTTATTCCGTCATAATTTATTCGTGAGGCGGTCGGTGTTAGGTGCATACTAGCTCGTTATGCAGTACGTTATATCCTAGGTCTTACGTATTTGTAAACAAATATGTATTAGGCGTTCACAAATTAATATTTTTAACATTCATAGAAAGTATTTAGTAAAACATTTTACATTTATCAACAGACATAAAAACGTTTTATGGTTCGTTTAAGAGACTTTAAATAAACATTTTATGTAACAAATATGGGTTTAAAAATTCTCATTTTTAAATATTTGAGTAACAAATTAATTTCAGTATAAAAAATCAGTAAATTGTAAAACCGATTCTTTCTACAAAATCTTCTGAACACTATTTTAATGTAAACTGTAGGTGTTTTTGCTAAGTCATATTTTGGGTTAACGACCTTTTACGTGGGCACGATAAAAGGGCAAGCTCGTTTCAGCTAACCTCAGTAATTATATAAAGTTTATTGTCTTGAGATTTTCCACTATATGCACATTATGCGTGAAGTGTTCTTATATAAAATATTGCCTGTTATTTTGATACTCATTATTCAAATTACACATCTATTCAAATATATAAATCTCTCGTGTATTTCTACTTTAGGGAAAATGACATGGTTCGTCGAATTCTTTATTATAAAATGAATTAAAAAATGATTTAGTTTCTCACATTAGTTTAAGTGTAATTTAATTTATTTCATATTTTTTTCTTACCTTGTTAAATAAAATTAATAACTTTCAGCTTTAGTAAATGTAAATATAGTGTATATGTATAAAATGTTGTATAAATGCTATATTTTCAATACTAAGATATCAAGTTTCCAAAATAATTACTTATCGCTTTATTGATGTAACATTTCGGTAATACTTTTATGAACTAACACATTGACATACTTCCACAGTTCGTTATCAGCGTAGAAAACTTACGAACGCAATTGCCTCCGCGTAAACTTTTAGGAACATGAATGTCGTAAATGAGCAATTTCCACGGTCCCCCGTGAAGTTACAAGTCTGCGACAAGTCGACTCATTTCCCTTTATAACTTTTTGTGGTTACGTAACGTATTAACGAGGCTATTGGCATTTCCATGTCGGGGATATTACGTAATCAACTCTATAAAGACTTATCAACCCAAGATCATAGTGTATAAAATTACTTGACACTTAATTTAGATTGAAATCTAGGGGAGAACCTTATATAGATTACTTATAGACTTTTTACAAACGACTAGAAAGGATAGACCCACAGGATAACACTTAATACAATTCCAATATCTTGCTATCTATTTAACCTTTCACAGTCCATCTGCTTATTAAATTAAAGTTTTTTCAAAGATTTTTTTCTCTACGTAAGAAAATGAAGTAACTTACGTGTACAGGCTTTTGGTTCATCGCTTTTATCACCGCAGTCATCTTCTCCATTACAATATCTGTCTAATGATATACACTGCCCTGTATCACAGAGCAATTCACTAGATCTGCAAGAACTTGTACCTTTGTTAGGCGTTTTAACATTCTCTGTGTTAACACTAACATCCGTTACGGAATCTAAATTTTCATCATTAACAAATTCATCGTTCAAGTCCTGTGGACTGCACAGTTTTAATGACAATAACACAATCATGAACAAAAAAGTTCTTATATCTCTTCCGTCATTAAAGAATTTAGAACACATTTTATACCGCTTTTTACTGTCACAACATGCTTTACCACACCGAAGTACGATTATCTGAAACAAAGATACAATATAATTAATACATTTCACATTTAAAAAATACCTTACGACCTTGACGATATAGAGAAACGGATTAGGCAAAGAGCTGTCGTTTTATGAAATTAATTCTGCCATTTTTCGCGCGAGATAAGATATAGATGACTTTAACACATATCATGCTGACAGTCTCGAAAGCACACAGTGAAAAAAATACATAATTAAATGTCATTTGAGTATTAATTTTCAGAATGCAACGTCTTCATTAAGCTATCATAAGTCTAAAAACAAACAGTTTTAATCTAGCAATATATGTAAAGTCCGCAGTTACGTAAAGTATCATACCAGCGGCTAGTTGCATACATTTGCAGTCGGTGTTACTTTTCATACCTCATAACTCAACGCGGTACTATTTCACGAGGCCGTAGCGCACATTTCGCCGTAACATAAATCAGCAACGGTACTGCATATGCGAATATTAAATTTCTTTATCTAGGCACAATCTAACTAGTTACAGGTGCGCAGTATTATTTATGGTGTGCACACATGTCGGCGGCACGGCGAGGGTTACTGAATGTATTGCCCTACTTACTGAGGGTCGATTCTGCTTTCACACTTACCATGTGTACATCTGTTCATAACGTCTAACATTCAACTTTGTTTTCGTTACGTAAATACTTTGATATTAAACTTCATACCCTGTTATGTATCGTAGCTATTTATTTTTTTGTTTTAAATATGTTTTTTAGCTCCTGGCTGAGATCTTTGTTTGAATATTGTTCTTTAATGTTTAAAAAGTTCTTTCTTTAAAAAATGACATTAGATTTTACAGAATATAATCTTAACCTTTAAAAGCATGATTACAAAATATATAAGTGTACCCTTTACCGTGTTTTTATTAATGGGGAAAAATGGTAAAAAATCAAAACCATGTTTTTATATATTTTCGTGATGCTCCTTTTTGTTTTCTAGCTTGAAGATTATAAGTCAACAGTAACATGTACACAGCCTAATATTAAAGTAAATAAAATAGGTGCCCAATGTAATTTACAACCCTGGTATCATATTTGAAACTTCGGGTATTTAAGATAAACAAGATATGACAATGCATCTAAATATTTATCAGTACTTATTTGATCCTGTTCGTGACTACTCTTTTAGATAACTAGGTTTATTATAACTATATATCGCTGATTAAATGGAACACTTCAAACTGCAATGTTTGCATGCATGTAAAATTTGTGAATGTGAAAACTGGGCGCACAATTTTGTCGAGGCAATTCAGAAGTCACCGCAACTGTGACACAGCAACATGCAAATGACCGTAAAAGCGAATTTGTGTTTCCAAATGCGGAGTGCTTACAAAGGGTTTAAATTTGCAAATCCATCATACAAGCTACGCAAATAATGCCTAACATTTTAAACTGATCAAATAGTACACAAAGATCAAACGTCATTATTAGAAATAAATCTACTGATTCAGTCGCTTTTAATACTAAAAGCGATCTGCAAGTCTCGAATTTTATCATCATCATCTCCCCTACCTTATCCTACTCCCGTAGGGTCCGCGCACCGCGGGTTTTCGTCCTCCAACTAACTATCATAAGTCATCTCAGTCATCACTCGCTACTTGATCATATCACCTTTCACGCAATCCATTCATCTCTTTCTAGGTCTGGAATTTTATCAATCTTTTAAAGTATGTACCATTTAGTTATCATCCTGGTATGACAAGTGTGCCTTCCATTATCAA
Organism: Papilio helenus; assembly: GCA_026546675.1. NCBI lineage: Eukaryota > Metazoa > Arthropoda > Insecta > Lepidoptera > Papilionidae > Papilio > Papilio helenus. Next base: position 4,721,741 of record JAOCNA010000005.1, read on the forward strand.
TTGGGTTCGGCCTACCTTGTACTCCTTGAAGCATATAGTAGATTGAAATTCAATTGTTTAACTTTAAAAAATGTAAAACATTACACACTTGCATTTTGGGCCTTAAAAGTTAAATTAAAAAAGAAAAAACAATTAACTTAAACCGTTTTTGTAAAAAGATAAATCTAGGTTAATGTTCCCTTCGAATAAGCCAAGATAATTTGTTGGACAGTGACAAATTAATGACTAACAAAGCGCTGATAATGATTGCTAACAAAAAGTCGGGGCTTGAAAATACTAAAGAGGGATAAGTCCTTTAAAATATCCACAAATTCAACGTCACTGTACATTTGCAGTTTACATTTTTATTGTGCAATTGAAAAAAACATCCACTCTCCTATTATCTACTTTTAATTGAGTAGGTACTTACTATAAAAAGAATAAAGCAATAAAAATAAAATAGTTTTAATTATTCATCAATAATTTACATTTTTAAAATCAAATTATGTTATAATAGTCATTAACGAATGTATAAGTTTAAAAAAGCTATTTACTGATGCAATTAGCAAATAACAACGCGCGATTCAATGTACTTATAACCCTTCATGTTGTTAATTGAGAAACGTATTGCAATCGAAAATAATAATTCAATTTTGATTATTAAACTTTAAAGGCTGTTCAAAGTTTCGTGGAAATGGAATTAATAATTGACTGAATGCGATGAATTCGATATGGTATTAATTTGGATGGATGTTCATATTGAAATGTGATTTGTCAAGCGAATGTATAATTACGCTTGTCTCCGTTGTATGACAAGATTGAGTGCAAACTACAACTATAGATGACCATAACACATCTAGCTTAATGACAAACTTCGCAACAACTGGCTTTGTATAGTTGAATTCTCTAATAATAGTCCTAAAACAATAAGAACATACACGCATAAAATAACGTTATTATGATAAAACAGTTCAGTTCAATAAAGAAAATCTTACCCTTTAAATTGAAATTGACTTCGGAACGTATTTTAATGACATCGTCCTATGTTTTGACCGACTTTCCAAAATGAGTTACTCAATTCGTCAGCATGTATGTTGTTCCCATAGTACTCAAAGCAGAAAATTTTTGATCCAAAACATTTAATCGATAAATTAAAATCTGTTAACTTTTAAACATAAGTATATTTGAAATGTACTGAAGGTAAACGAACCGTGTACGTAATATAAACTTTGAACACATGTGACTGATTGAAAATCAATACGCTGCCGCCGCGGCGATAAATTAATCTCGTAAAAGATACGATGAATATTATATTTATTCATGAATGAAAAGAAAATAATAGAAATGCGCCAAATATAACTGCATTATTTTAATCTCAACGAAAACATTTCTGGCAAAGTCTCAAAACTTTCAATAATGTAAATTATTTCATTTACATTTACAGTTTTTATTCTATTAAATCTTTTGAAAAAGCATTAATTTTGGAGTGAAACTTCTATACATACAATAAAATTGGAGTGTCTGTTTGTAATATCAAAAGAAAAAATCCAGATTACGAGAAGATGATGTATTTGCATTGCTGATAACAAAAATCGCATTTAAATTACTTTTGTCTGTCTGTCTGTCTGTCCGCAAGCCGAGTTTGTTCCGGGTAATCTCCGAAACAGCTGGGCCGATTTCGACCGGACTTTCACTGAAAGTTAACTGACATAGACGAGCATATTATAGGCTATTTTTTTATCTTAATATTACGAGGACAAAGTCGCGGGCAACAGCGAGTTATAAATAAAGTTAAAAAGAGAAATCTTGGAGGTGTTTTACCAATTAGTAAAACACATCACTTGAAAGGCTATTCATTAACAATGCAATGATCTTTACCAACGTCTCCTACGCGGTCAATGACTGTCCCCATAAAAATGATCTTCAATTATTTAATAATTTTTAATGTTCTTATTATCTCAAAAGAATAGTATTCAAACTGTTCATTCATAGAATTTCATTTTGTTATCTAGTACTTTAGAAATATTTGATAACTTCAATACAGTTCAGATAATCTTATTAATCCTTTGAATTAGGTTGTGCCAAATAGATATTGAGACAATCCCGCCGAAAAGACGGTTCTTGCTATCCTACGTCTCCTTATCTCGGCCAACGTAATTAATTACGTCCTCCATTCAGTCTGGTAGGACGAACTATCCGAGCTTGTTAATGCGAAACATTATTCAAAAGCAACCGCAGATGAGACTTGAGCCTTAAAATAAAATGTTTTTGATTAATTTTCTCTTCACGCGCTTCAATTTTAGCTGTTTCATTTTTCTTTTGTCAGATGTCATTGTTTTTTTTATTCTACATATATATATGTTGTCAGTTTTAATAAGGAATTTTTGTAACATTACTAGTTTTCGTCCGCAACTCCGACAAGGTGGAATAAAAAAAAAGTCCCAATGTGTTCTTCCAGACTATCCTTTACATCTATGCCAAATTTTAACGAAAGCCGTTCAGCAGTTTAGGCTACAAACTCTAACAAACATCCATCTAAACTTTCGCATTTAAAATATTAGTAATATTTAAAGCTACATTGACACCAATTTCATAAACTCATTATAAACTGTCCGTTTGTAATTTGAACACGATTTATATAAATCTCACATTAAATTATTTAACGCATCACGTGAATGCCGAAATGCAAAACGTATCCAATTTCTCAAAGAATAACGAACCGCAAATAGCGTGAAAATGTAAATGCATTTGTCGTATAATAGCAGTGTCGATGAATACATAAATGATGAATGAATATAAAGTATGCCAACAGCTATGGAAATTGTAGCAAAAAACGAATTCATCATGTTATATCATCTCTATATAGACTGTTATGAGTAAATAAACGATCAAAGAAAAGAAACGAATTCTCGAAATAGCTGTGGTTTGTGGTCACAATTTTCTCCAACAAACAAAATATGTTGAACACGCTTCAGTTGGTACAAGCAGTATTGTATTTTGTCGGGGCCATCATTGTGTTTTCGAGCATTTGTTTCCTTGCGAAATGGCAGTTAGGAATATTTATTGAATGAACTTGTGGCGTGGCCTCTCTTTTTAGTCAATTGTAGCCATTTTTGTATCGCTGTCTTATGATCCGAGCTAGTATATCGAGCGTAATAAAAGTTTCGATGGCAATATCAATCCCTTTTAATGCCGCAGCCATATATTTGATTTTCTACTCAATAACAAGTTTTGTAACTGAATGGAACAGACTTTCGTTGTTATTGTTTTAATCGAAACTATAAATCTAATACGTTTTGATATGTTTTCTCGTTTTATAATCGACATAGATAGATATATTATAAAGTTTTCTTTACATAATACAGTTTACAATCGAAGAAATTACGAAATGTAAATGAATTCTGAAAGTGCTCGTGGATTTTAAAAACTTATTTTTATATCTCATGTATTCTTCCAGACTATGTCCTAAATCCGGTAACCCATTTAGGATACATAGTAAGAAACCTCCATCCATCATTTATAACGTTAGAAAATAATCAAGAGCTTAATTCAAATTAATCTAAAATCTATGAATGAAAACCACCCCCGAAGGTTTATAACTCAGTTGCAAATTTTAGTAATCTACTAATACCATTATGAATAGCATTAATAATTTAAACATTTATTATTGAAATAGCCGGAATAAACGGAACAAGCCATCAATTCCACAATAACTTATATAGGCCACTCCGCAGGTATTAAATTCGAAAAGGGCCGTAATGGAAAGGAACGGCCCTATTATGCGTAGCTTTATATCTACATCGAGGCCCTTTGTCGGCCAGAAATCTCGACGCGCTTAATGGTTCCCATATGGGTCTTTTACTTTAAGAATACATATGATATCACAAAATGTTTTCGTAAAACGGCTCTCCCATTACGTACTATTGACATACATGTTTTCTTAAGCTACAGAGGCGAGCCCCAGCCCCGAGATACCCAAGGGAGGTCTCCGTAAAACAAAAGCGTGAAAGCACGAGATGATTAGAAGCGATACACGCGAACTTGTGAAAGACGGGGCTATAAAGTCTTTACACCAAAGTGTTCCTCGGAATAGTTCCCCTGATTTAGATAAAACAAGTACCCTTTTATTTCTCTCATAGCTTTATCTTTAATATTATTAACATAATTTTTGATAATTCAAGATTAATTTTCACTGTTCTAGAGATTCTTTTTTTATTTTAAAGTATAGCGTATCACTTTTTTGTGCGGTGTTAAGAGTGCTATTTGCTCTAATGATCGCCGAACGTCGTAAGAAGATGGCACATTAAGAAGAAGAATTCCTGTTTAGTCCACAGCGACCAACAGATGGCGCTTATCTTTTTATTATAAATAATTAACACTGGCCACCGACAACCCACCAAGACGAGACAAATTGGAATGGTAAAACAAAAGAGTAAATGAGTGCAAGATGTGATATCATGAATGTAAGCTTTTGTAGTAAATTTTAAATATTATGTAAATAGTTGAATAAAAAAGTTATAAAAGATGCATTAGTTTACATTTATTCAATTCCACTTAGTACAATAATCAGTATTCAATACAATAATTCTTTTGTAGATTCCCCCCAGATACTAAATACAATAGGAACTGTACTTAGATTATCTAAGAGCATAAAATGACTGTGGAAATATCGTTAAACGGCTGATCAGTTAAAGTTGTGAAATTATTTTTTCTTTAATAAAATACGTATGTATTTATCTAAGCGAAGTATTAAGGCTTCCACTTTATTTCAATTAACTTGTTTTATTTACAATTCCGTACACTAAGTGATGTTGTAAAAACAGACCGTTACGTCAGCTGGCTTAATCCAGGACGCGGAGCCATTTGAAACACCCTTTATTCATTTGCATAAGCTCTGTCTGCTGTTACAAGATGCCATGTGGGCTTAACAAGTCGTTTCCATAAATCTATCTAAATATATCCTTTCCGTTTTGATTGCCTTTTCATTATTCCGCAAATCAATAATCAAGAATTTTTAATTATCAACCGTAAATTTAATGTCTGGTGTGCCTGTTATTGTAAAAAATGAAAAATAATTTGATTAAAATGACTAACCAGCAATATAACTCAAATTTTCTAAACTTAAACAATAAATGAACTTAAATTCAAAATATACCAACTTTGCACAACATAAAAGTAACTTTGTACCATTTAAGTTAGCGATACCGTCCAAAATTTATACTTCAAAACTTAATCCTAACTTAGACGCAATAAACTATAATTATCAAGCCCATATATTCTTATTTGAGCAATATTCGTAAAGCCTTGGATAGTTCGCTGCGTGTAGTAACTTGTAACAGACGGTTAACATAATCCTGCTTAAGCTAGCACGAAGTGAGTGGTCCTAATACAGTCACTATTTCAAGTGGATAATTGCTTGGCGAGCGAACAGTGGCCCAAATTAAGCCCGAACGCGATATCTCTATATGAAAATTCCTTTTATGTTGACAATAAATTGTTCATTGGTTCATTGTAATCCGATTTATGTATATATTTATATGTATTATGTATTCTCTCAGTCGTAGTTTTTAAAGTCTGGTCAGTTATCGTTTATGAATTATCTCTCCTTGTCACATAGTAGTAAGGGCTACGGTTTTTGCAACTCCACGGCTAGCACGTATTTTGCGTGAGAACAGGACATTGATTACTCCAGCGAACCCAGCTTGTCACATTGGTTGCGAATGTTCCAGAACAAGTTATGTTTTTGTATTGTGAAGTAATGATATTCTTATACACTAAGTCGCTTTCATTGTGGAGCTGTTCAAATGATTTTTCATACCTTAAGGAACCAGCAAGGGGAATCGAGGTATTTATTTATATCGTTTGTCCAACACTTACTTTAAGGGGACTTGTGTCGTGGTCTGACTCGTTTCGTACCGCACAAAGAAAAACATTGAAATATTAATATTCTTCCACATCACTCAGAAATAACAGTACATCGCCAAAGGGCACATTTAAAATTCAAATAAACTTTTAACTCGCATCCCCTCAAATTCATATCGTTTGATTACTATTTTGATTACAAAGGGGCCAGCCTATTCGTTCTTTAGGGTTGCAGTCAGCGCCGATAGAGATCGCCAGTGGATAGCTATCTTTCCACGCATTTTGTTATCAATAGCTGTTTGAACCTCCCTCTGCATTCCAAATAGATATTACTTTCTAAGCGAATTGGAATGCAGCGATGTTTTATGAGATAAGAAACAATTTAAAACGCTGTATAACATAGGGGTTGGCTTTCAAGGTGATTTTTCTGTAGATATGTACACGTTTCGAAAGAGATTTTTAGTTGTGTAACTAAACAGTTGAATTGGCTTCGTAACAACAGACAATCACACAACAGTTGTGCGATGGTTTAGTCAAAGATGTGCGCCCGCACTAAAGCTAACAGAATACCTTGAGGATAAATAAAAGGACTAAAAACTGGGCAATAGCGAAATAAGGGGAAATAATAAATATAGCAAAATTGTAATACAGAAATGTGTACTTTAATAAATGGGCATGCATGTGATATGAACCAGATAACATCGAACGTCCCAATTAATTGGTGCGCTCATTTGACGCTTTGGTTTATCCATCGTATCTGTTAGAATTACACGTCATAATTACGGTTTAAAGCAATTGCTGGCAATAATCATAAATCTGTATGCAAATCTCGTATGGAAATAGCTTAATTGTCCGCCAGATGAACTTTTGGACGTAATAGGTACTTAAATTTATCTTTACTACTTTTCGAGTACATTATTCGAGTGAAATGCACGCGAGGTTCATAACGATCGTAGAAGGACATTAATATGAATGCATAAGTGGCGTTCATTAAATTAATGATGTAAAGTTTTGCTTTAATGTTCCATATAACTTTACGTCTACGTGCACAAAAATACTTTTATTAAATATCAACTCAGTGCAAAAATGTAAAGGTAACAACATAGATATGCTGAATAAAAACATAACTTGTTTTAGTAAATGAAAGTTCTTTGAGATTTCTTTCTTGTTTCAACAAACATATAAAATGCAATATTCTATATGTCTCAAATTAAACATTTTAATGTAACTATGAAAAGACAGCTATAAATTAATAGCTTACATGGAACTAAGAATCTTTTAATGTTTCAGTGTTTACATAAATTTGTCGGAGTGACGAGCGGTTTGCAGAATTAATTCCGAAGGCAGATCATATACACGGTAACTATCTTCCATTGTGGGCGTGCGTATGTCGAAGATAATGAAATAATAATCGCGTAATATCAGAAACACCATACTTAGTTGACCACCAACTTAACCACAACACACCACAACTTACCAATAATGAAAACTGCACAATACGAACCACAACTTACCAACAATGAAAACTGCACAATACGATCTAATCGGATTGCAAACATTTACAGAGATTAACCAATTGATTTTATAATGACAAAGCACACATTTCCACCGTTTTATGACAACTGTCATCAGTCATTCGATCGCCGCCTTGACATCTATCATGCCTGATGCACATTCAGCCAGTACTCGAAATTATTAGTTGCCAGTAACTTTAATCGTTAAATAAATAAAGTTGTACCTATATAACCGTCAAATAAATAAACCTTTAAATTCTATGCATTCATTCGAATGCTAGAGCCCGCATAACTTTCCGTTTTTTGTGTTGAATTTGACGTGCAAACCGTTTTCAACGTGGTTGTAACAACGAAAAAGCTCGTATAAAACATACAAAACAATGAATCTCATCTAGTCACGCAACACAGCGACATCTGAAATATAATAACCACAGAACAAATGAAAAAGTGATTTCAAATAATCTCGTGCAAGATTTACAAATAATGCTGGAACACAATAAATGTTATGACATTTATAACGTGGAATACGACAGTTGAAGGCACGTTATTGTCCTAAATTATTCTTTTTTTCCGACTGACATGTGGGTAATATTTTTGGTGGCTTTCTTGAATACATATGTATGTATGTGTGTATACACTATGTATTATGTGTTTCTAATGTCATTGCTAAGATAAAAAATACCAAGTTTTTTTTTTAATTTAGCGTATATCTTGGATACAATTAAAGTCCGTCTTAAATTAGTAAATGACACTTAAAGGTTGGATTTTAAATTAATTCACCAAAATTACGTTTTCTTTAATATATAAAATCTTTTACTTTCCGCAGAAAAGGCAAGTTTAAACGTAAACTGCCAACACTGAATTCAATTTCCTGGAAAATATTTGCCCAAAGTGTGGCAAGGAAGACGCGGCCATGATCACATTCTCAAGGCGGTAGCTTATGAGCTTTATTGTGTTGTGTTACATTCGCGCTACGATATCATACACTACTTGCAGTTTATTTAAACTTGGAAATATGAAACATTTTTATCTCTTTAAAATGGTAACGTTTCCTAAACCAGTGTTAGCTACGTGCATTCCGTCGCTTGGTGACTTCATTAAACTGTAGGCATTATAATCTACGAAGCAGTTTTTAAACTATTAAACTTGGACAAAGTATATTTAGATAATTTCGACGCCATTAGTAAAAGTGGTACCCGATTAGAGTTAACTTCGATAGTTTACAAGTGTCCCTACCACTACTGGTTGAATGACTTTGAATTAAAATAATACAGTTAAAAAAATCTACAATAAAAAAAAAACGAAAACGTTGATCCAACATTAAATAAATTTAGAACATGCAGTGACAGAAACAATTACTAATGTAAATTAGTCGTAGCTACATAACCTTAAAAAGGAATACATAAAACGTGGTTAAAATTTACATAACAAACATTTGAATAGGCCACGCATTTTATATTCCAACGTGAAGGTAAACTCTTTTTCATGTAACGTTACCTTTGCATACGGCAGGCTCTATGACATTTCTCTCCACAATAGATTTACGCTTGCGGCATCAAACAATGACTCCAGTCAATTGCGGTATCGCTCGTTTCTATAAACAAACGATCCGTACAACAGCAGAACTGATTCAAGTGTTTAAGCAAATGTACATACAATTGAAAAAGGATTTACCATGTTCAATGTTTGTGAAAATCTTCCAATAAAATTATATCGTAGCTGGTACTACGACCGTAGCATTTATTGTAGCAGTATGAAAGCGCTACGTCGATTATTTTGTGCTTTGTATTTGTGTTATTTTTATTTTTAACTTATCTATGGACTAAATTATGAAATAATATTTTTTTACCTATAAGAAAACATTATATTCTGGATATGTGTTGAATTCCTAAAAATATATAATTTTTAAACACTCATACTGATAACA
>JAOCNA010000005.1:5122767-5136662 GCA_026546675.1 Papilio helenus
TGGACCCCCGATGGGTTCGAAACTAGTCGGTGCCGCCACCGGATAATACAAGTGAGTGACAGCCGTGAAATAATTATGTTAACTTTTTATTAGAAACTCAACAGCTGTTGACTGCAGTCCACAATCGGTCAATCTCATCATCGTGGCGTGTTCATGGTATTGAGATATAATTCCACCACACAGATGTGTTTTACTGATGACAGCTGAGTGCGGGACATGGGAACGATCATCGCGTGCTACGGCTGGTGAGGTAGCTTGCCAGCTGTCCAGCGCTACCCACGCACCGGCCGCTGGCTCACAACACAACTTTGCCCAACAACCACCAAGAACCGGCCGCAGTCGACGCCATTCGATGCGACGTCGCAACGACGCCGCTCACTTTCCTTTTTATATCGGGCAACAAAAAAGCAACACATAAGCAGTTAATATTTTTGCATCAGTGTAAATAGTAGTGTACTTTTTATTTCTAAGACGAGTCGTAAAATCGAATATTTTTGGCGCTAAAAAGTAATCGTTAATACAACTTCGAAGATTTTTATTTATTTATACAATTTACAATCCATAATGAACAAAACAAACTAAAGATATGCAAAAGAGAATTTCAAGTTTGAAGGTGTACATTATGTTGCGCAACAACTTGCGATATCCTACGCGAACTTACTTATATGGAATTAGATTTATGCTGTTTTATAATGTTGCTAAGTAATGAGTAGGGCGCAGACGCAGAGTGTGGGCGTCCATCCTGCGGCTGGCACTTCATTATAACTACGTTGTCGTCAGTTTATATACGATACCACCGAGGGGATCTAAGCCCTACACTAACTTACAGATGACGAGGCCTTAGTCAACCACGCTGGTTGACTGACTTCATACACATCTATGATTTTCTTACGAACGTCGAATTAATGTACAAATGTTAAATTCTAAAATTGAAACATCGTACATGGCGGGAATAGAAGCAGGAGTTGCAGATTACAAGCGTCAAGTGCTAAATCCCTGAGTAACACAATCTTACTCCGGGAAAGCTCAGCTTGCACTTGCATTCACACTACACACTACCGTCGCGACGGAGCTAAGAGCAGAGATGATGCTAGTTACATTCTGCATCTTGCGAAGGAATGCTTTAGCCGTGTCGCAGTTCCCCAGCAGACACCTAACACCGCCCCGTCGCGCTGCCGACACAGCGGCTCCAATGTACGACCACGTTCACTGCACAATCTTCAACAAGTAGTAAAAGACGGCAGCTATTGACGGTGATACACCACATCACAACGCCTCGTTATCACAATTCTCAAAAATGTCAGATTCGGTAGTTACACGCACCACACATACTATAAAAGTTAAAACTTGATAACGGTATCTAACCTGTCGGAACCTCCAGCAGTAAATATCACAATTGGTGCAGGATTAATTCAATATTCGTCGGCGCACCACTACACACTTGAATCTGGTAGTTTTTTATCAATGAACTTTTAAATTTGCAGTAACGTATGCAGTGCGGGGCGCGCGACACTTTCGGCAAGCGATTCGCGAACGACTGACACAATCACAAACCACAGCTCCACTTCACTTATCAGTCTCAACGCTGGGCTTCCACTGCCGATGCAAACATAAAATAAAAAAAATAAACAAAGTGAACTCTCCATCATTTTCTCAGAAAAAACTGAGATAACAATGATGTTTTGAACGAACGTTTTGGTAGTGGAATGCCACGCGATAGTGTTGATAAAAGAAGATAGTGTCGTGAAAACCAGCGTAAAGATTTTTGTAGTCACATGCCGGGCGCGGCGGGGAATGCTACGACCCCACGGAAGACTGGGGACGGACTCTGGTTTGCGTTTGACGAGTGTGCTGCAGGCTGCCCGTTCCTAATGCTCTTCCCTTTCCAGCTCTATTTAAAAATGGAAACGATGGATTTATCGGCAAACTAAAAAAGGTGTAAGCAGGTTGCGCCGGGTTCTCTCCGCCTCCCGTAGACCCAGTCTGCCGCGTTATGTGACGTAACTACTACATTTGCAAAGTTAATGAAAATAGCTTGCTGTTTGTCAACAAGGACGAGTATTTCGGTTATCTTGTTTAACTTTGAATTCATGTTCGCTGATCTTAGACTCGACGATTAGGATACGGCTATCAGATAAGTATTAGACTGATATTATGCACCATTTATATGTATTTTCATCTTATTCTATACTAGTATGTTATTGTATTATCTGTGTCTTACTTTTTATATTAAAAGCATGGAAGTACTACTAGAACAGGAACGAGCTCTTGTCGCAAAATTGAAGCCGAGCGAGACCTCTATAACTGTCCCTTTTATCCCTCTCAGACGATGGTGACTATGTTGAAATATTATTTAAGGGCTGTAATTATAAAAAATCTTATTTTTGTTGTCTGACGTTAGCAGATTATGCATTCAGATGGATTTTAATGTATTATTGTTATCATTAATGTATTTATAAAAAATAATATAAAATACGTAATTCCAAATCAGACATTGCTAAATAAAACAGTATTGTGAAGTTTATGCCACAAACTAGAATTGGTTAGTCAATCATAGTTACCGTAATTCTTCACCAACAAATTATGTTTAAAACTATTGTCTGTGAAAATATAACCCTCAATCAGCATAATACTCGCTTCCGCAAGCCTCCATGACACAAATTCTTGCCATTTCACTGAGATTCTTCAAAAATATCACGAAATCAAAAAAGATTCCGCTAATAACGTCCGAATCAAGATGTCCTGTGGGGTTGTCAGTTCAGGTGTACGAATTTCAAACAAATAAAAGAAAACCTGTACGCCAATCGCAAATTTTTTGCGTTAATAAAGTTCTACATGTAGCAACAAATAATATTGCTTTAACATGTCGGTAATAAATTATTATTAATATTTAGAAACATTTTAGAAGTAAATGTTTTTACTTCATTACATTACATCAATCGCCTATTTTTCTACAAACAACGAAAGGATTGATATCTGGCAACTCTAGGTCACTGTTAGAAAGGGACACAGCGGACATTTGTAGCCCTCTCACTAGGCTTCAATTTTATTTTGCGTGCAACAACCCTCTTACGCCCTTAGCATAAGGTCTTATTTTCTTTATTTCAACTGCAAGATGTACAGATAAAGCTCATTCCAGTTGTACGTAGTACTTATTACTTCCATGGTTTTACTTTAACTATTGAAGATTAAAGAATCTGTTGCCTGTAATTTACAAATATAAATATGTCGCAGAGCAGCGACTACAGCGAAAATTTCGTAGGGTGTATTGGGAAAGAAAGTTCAACAAAAGATCTAAGGACCCAAACTTGGCTGTGAACTGCTGTGGCTAGAACTGTAATTCCCCCTCCCCCCTGGCGCCAAAGCTGGATCCGCCCTTGAGTTCGAGACAGTAGTGGTCCACCATATTTTAGTCCTTACGAAAATAATAATCGTTGTAATATCCACATAAATAGATACTAGAACATCTCTTCTGTTAGACAAATTGATAAAAAAGCAATTAAAACAAATATCAATATTAAAAAAAACTATCCTTAAGAAAAGTGATAAGAAACTAACAATTTTTACTCAGTTTCGGGCCTGTTCCATTAAGATCAGCCGTGGCTCTTTAAATTAATATTTTCTATTAGTAATATAGATGTGAAATATTAGCACATTAGTTGAAGCATATATTTCAATAATTTACTTTCAATTTGCAAGATCTCAAAAAATGTGTATGTCTCAAGTGGACCGTAACTCCCCGCTCGCTGGACCGAAATTATCTAATCCACCCTATGTAATTAAAGCAAGTGAACTCACTTTGTTATGAATCTTTTCTTCAATTAATTCAATCATTATTCTTCTGATCATCAGGACCCTCGACATCTTCGAATTCAGGACAGAGACGCAATCAGAATATCAATGCTTTACAAAATTACCACATGCACCGTGCAGGTAAGATAAATCTAATTTTAGTAGGTACTTAATCATAGTATAGAACAAAGTCGCTTCCTGCTGTCTGTCTGTCCCTGTGTATGTTTAAAACTACGAATCAGATTTTAATGCTTTTTTAATAGATAGTAAAATAAGAGGAAGGTATAACATAGTAGAGAAATACTGATAATTTTACATGTTTCTATTTAGACATCGTAAATAAACATATTTTCGTATCATCATTGGATCCATGCAAAGCCAAGGCGGGTCGCTAGTACATTTTATTTCAATCAGCAAAGGAATCAATTTAGCAATTTTACATTAATTACTTAAACTGTACATATGTGTATATTTTTTTCAGGAGCTAAACCCCCAAGACGGGTAAGAGGAATATCCCCAAATAATAGAGGGCGAAAGGGACGTGGGGAAGGTAAATGAAAATGTTATTAGTTAAATATACATATGGCCGGAATAGCAAATAGCTCGCACACTAACATGCAAGTTACTGGCACGTGCCAGCTACAAGCATTTGTAAATGCTATATTGCCTTGCTAGAAGGTAGGACGATGTTTGATTTTGTGACAGCTACGTGCATGTAAGTTGAGAGAGGGAACGAGAAGAGCAAGAAGTTTGACACAGTCATCTCAATACGATTTCGTTAACATTTTATTTGCATGTGTATATGCATTGCTTCAGTACATAGCATAATAGCTACTACCCCGTTTTACTGGCATGTAGGTATGCCTGCATTTTTAAACCACAATAACGGTGAGGTTTTTTTTTTCATTCAATTTCGTTTGTTAGGAAGTTCAGGACAGAGGCGCGATTCCAACGCAATACATAATTTTCCCCAACAAAATCGGGGACATTGGCAAGGAAGGGGAACAGGACAAAGTAAAGGTAAATATAGAATTGTTTTATAATCTACGGGAGCTAAATTACTCACGCCAATTTATTGATTTGTTTTTCTTCCGCTACGATTGATCTTGTATGTTTTTCTTAGTAATTTTGAATAGGAGTACTTGTGAATGTTTGGAATTGAAACAATCAGAATTTACAATAATTCTTTTGAAAATGTTTGCATTTATTACAGGTGTTCCCAATAATAATGATCAATCGATTCAACGGCGTTCCGACAGGAATAATGGTGGTAAACCCATAAACAACCAAACAAGAATGGGATTCAAAACCATAGAAGAATTAGCTAACGCGGATAGCAGGGACATTCTGATGAAAATTAGTATAAAGAGAGAAGCTTTTATGAATATCATAAATTCACCGATCGATCGACCCGATGTATTCCCACTTTTGATTAAAATTTTGTCCAAAGTTTGCCAAACATCATTCGATAATCTTAGATTAAAATTTATAATAGAAGTATGTAATTCCCAATTTTTGCTTTACTTACAAAATTACTTACTTAATTTACAATATGGAACACAAAAGAAGGCAAATAACTTATATTGGAAGCATCCAATTGATTTTTGGAGTGATTTTATACAATTTTTCGAATGCGTGTCGACAGTATCGCCGTCGACTGCGCTCCGCAGTTGCAGAGCTCTGATCGAGGCGACTTCTAAAGTTTGTTTGGACGGCTTGAGCGAGCGCCACGGTTTTCAGCTTCCCGATGAATATACATTGAAACTAACCCAACTACGAACATCTTTAACCGTTCAAGAGCAAGAAGTTGAGGTATTTCTCTAATGTTATTTACGTATTAGAAACATTCATACAAAATAAATGTAATCTAAAAGATTTTACATATTTATGTAACTCAATGTGCTTACAGGTGAAACAAAAAAGTAATTTCTATCAGTTGGAAGTGGACGACGGAGATCCACCGGAGAACTTTCGAGAACTAAGCGTGGTGCCGAGTCACGAGGAACTGTTGGAGCAGCGGCCGTTCTTGCGGCCCAACATTGTCGACGGCGCTTATCGCGACCAAGAACATTACCTCGATGTACAGTTCAGGTTGCTGCGCGAAGATTGTTACGGCCCAATTCGCGAAGGAATAAGTAACTAGTTTCTGATGTTTTATTTTAGTTTTTTATAGGAGTCTAGCTCTTGCTCGCGACTTCGTCCGCGTAGCATTAAATAAGCCTATTTTACTCAATGATCACGTAGCTCTTTAATGGTGAAAGAGTTTTTGTAATCGGCCCCGTAGTTTTTGAGTTATTTAAATACATACGAAAATCCAAAAGTTTAAATCTTTCCTTTTTATAATATTAGTATGGATTTAAAAGAGGACAAACGAACAGCAGAGCTCATAATGCCATCTGATCAGACGTCCATAGACATTCGAAACGTCAGAGGAACAGCAGATGCGTTGCGGCATTCCACTTGTTACATTTTTTTATAAATTGTATATGAACTCATTCTTTTATCCACTATTCTTCAAACAACTGTTTTAAAAGATTATAATACCTGCCTGCATTTTAACATTGCATGTTATGACATCTGCTAAAGTAATATTGTTTAGTATCTCTCCCTCGTCTCTCTCGTCCGTAGATTTCTCAAATTTCAAATTGCAGCTGTCTATGGGTAACGGTCGCTTTGCATTTTCGGTGGCCGCTCGCTCGTTTGCCATCTTCTCAGATTAAAAAAAAATAATTGTACCTCTTTTCCAGATCAACACATAAAGGACCCTATGAAGAAAAAATATGATTACATTCGGTTGGTATTCTGAATATTGTTAAATTAGTTTTTAAAAATTAATCTTCATTACATGTTTCAGGCCAGTGTTCAAATAAGGCCAGATGATAAGTATAACATTATTTTCTTGTTTTATTTAATCTAAATACTGAATACGTATAACACGTTGATGACGTACACGTATATTGGACCACACTAGGTTACAGTGAAAATTTTGATTTAATAAATACATTGCGTCTTAAATAACAAACAAATACTGGTTGTTTCAGAGTACTGCGTGACGTGAAATTTGTGGATCCATTCATTTCCCAATTAAAATCGGGCTATCTTGTGCAAGTAGGGTCAAAAGACATAGCAAGATTCCGACAGACCAACTGGACACATAGCAAACGTTTTATGTTTGGTTCGCTTGTACTGTTTACCAAAGATAACTGTAAAACCTTTTTAATTGGCACAATTTTGGATCGTGATGCAAAATATTTGTCAAACGGAAAGGTAGGGATAGTACACGGCATTTTAGATTAAGCATTCCAACCGATCTAAATTGTCATTCACGATGACTAAGAAGGCTTTTTCTCAGAGTCGCTATTCCATAAGTCCTTAAACTCGGGGCTTGGAATTTAACCAAGCCGACCTTGTCCGGGTTGGTTGACTTTACACATATTTTTTAATTTCTTCGCATATGTGCAGATTGCATCACCATGTTTTCTTTCACCATAAGGATGTCAAATGTACATTTTGAAAATCGAACGTACATTTACGATTCTTAATATTTTAGATCCCGGTAGCATTGGTGGACAAGACCGAAGTGAGTATTTGTTTCAGTGGGGACAAATACAACATGATAGAAAGCGAAGTCTATTTTGAGCCTTATTACCACGTGCTCAATGCACTCAAGGATCCTAAATTCCCTGAACACTTGGCCTTGAGCAAATATATTGTCGATGTAGATGTAAGTATGCATTAAATAGTATAACTTTATTTAATTTCATGTAATTAATGATAGGATGATTTAATCATTAACCTTTATTATATCCATTGTAAATAGCTCATGTCGTCAGCTGTCAAGTAATTGCTAATTTTCAATTTTATTATTGTTTAAATATTACAGCCGACACCGAATCTACCTCGTTACCTAAAACCACAACAACTATACAAAATTGAATGTGAAAATGATATTGTTAGTAATTTTATAGTGGAAGATGAAAAGACGTGGCCGACTTATGATAAGTTGGGCCTCAATGAAACGCAATATGAAGCGTTCAAATTGGCGTTGACTCATGAATTCGCAGTCATCCAAGGTCCTCCCGGAACGGGCAAAACTTTTATCGGCGTTAAAGTTGCCACAACCTTGATTGAGAATTTAAAAGATGGGATGAACAAATGCCTGCTGCTAATGATTTGTTACACGAACCATGCGTTGGATCAATTTTTAGAAGCGATTCTGCCGGTCACCAATTCCGTAACGCGCATTGGAGGACAGTCGCGCAGCGAAATTATGAAGGAATATAACCTAAATGAGTTAAGGCATAATTTTTGTAAGCAGAAACGTGGGAATCAATATTTCTATGACGAAAGAGATAAATTACGAATGTTAAATAAAAAACTCAAAGAAGCACAGGAGCGTCTTCATTCTTTGTACAATGAAGTACTCAGTTACACGTGTGTACAGAAACACGTCGCTGAAATTGGAGTTTTAAAACAATTTTATGGTGGTGGCAACAAAGATCCTTTGGAACAATGGTTATTTGAACATGCAGATGTTGACGCTGAACTACCTGACGCAAATGAGAATGAAAATGAATACTTTGAAATGAACAATGAACCTAAAAATAATAATAATGATTTTTGTATTGATGATTTGGATGATGATAACGACGAATTCAATGTTGACAATGAACCTTTAGCAAACGTGACCGCGAGTTTTTCACTACCAAAGGCTATATCGGAAATGAGAAATATGCAACACGAATACACGAAATGTGAAGATCCGCTAGAAACGCAAGTGCTCAATTCAAAAATTCGTTCATATAACAGCCGCATACATCTCTTTAGAGTAAGTTATTTTCTTTTAATTTTTTAGTTAGTTTCCGTCCGTGCGGAATTAAAAAAAAGACCAAACGTAATAAAGAGCCTATATGTTTCTACAAACCATGTTTTATGCCACAAAGTCAAATTTTATCAAGATTCATTGGTCCATCCTTCCCTCTAAACATTCGCAATTATAATATTTGGCCCGCGTCTCCATCGGAGTGGAATTAAAAAAACAAACGTTATTAGTCTATGTATTCTTCCATTATATCCCCTACATCCATGCCAAATTTCATCGAGATTCGTTTAGGCTACAAACATACATCCATCCGTCTAAACTTTCACATTTATAGTATTAGTAAGAATAAGAACGTTAATATGATAATTAAATGGTCTGCGAGTGTCGAGGGTAAAAGTTCGACAAAAGAAATTGTGAATTTTTAGTTTAAGAGCATCGCGGCACTCGCCCGTACCCAGAGTGGGTGTGCTTACTCACACTTTGTGTATTTCGACGTTGCTACTCCCCACACATCACACTAACATTTAAACTTATGTTCAATTTACCACCGTAATAACATAATTCATATTATTTTACACACAGTAGTCCATATATCCTGACTCTTACACGAGTCGCTGCTCAGAACAATTTCAATTGCAGTGAGGTTGTCAGTTGTTGGGGGAAGATCATATGCCACCAAGATATACGAAAAGAGTTATACCTTGATATTAAAATAGCACCGTTTAACGAGTTCTTAAAAGTTTTATGTTGTAACAGGAGATGTCTGTGTATCGCCGAAGCAAACGAGATAACGTCCGGCTGCCACTTAATCCTACGAAGGTGTCTACTAAAGATCGCTGGCTCCTGTATTTTTCTTGGGTTGACACTGTTATTGCTAATCTTATGGAGAGCATAATCCCACTGCACGTAAGTAAATCACGAGTCAATTTTCATATACGATATCAATATCATTGGGGAAGGGGACCAACGAAGTGAGCGTAAAAATCGCTAGAATTCCTCCGTGAACACTTTAAACTGCACCTAAGATCTTATTCTTAATGAATGTATGTGCTATTGTCTTTTTGTATCGATTTTGTTAAAACAATTAAGAAAGTATGGTATGGTATGAAGTTTTCCTCTTTTTACTAGAAGGTTTCTTATCTCACGTTCACAGGAAGAATTTGCAAGGGCAAGTAAGATATACGAAGAGTCAAGGATGGCAATAGACCTTGAGATATTGAAAAATAAAACAGTCATCGGCATGACCACAACTGGGGCTGCGAGGTTAAGGAAACTGCTGCAGGCTCTGGAACATCCAATAGGTAACTACAAAATATAGTCCCGTATACTAGTCAGTTTAAAGTCGGATAGTTTCGGATCGGATGTCGAGCTAAATCGGTGTATTGCGCACCTCCAAATTCATACTAAACTATCGGCCGATTAAAAGTTTATAGTATACGTGTGCTCTGCTTTACATGTCACCGACCATGTTAACGTGAGTAAGTCGAAGTTTCGCAGAACGTGTCTATTATAACACTAGCTGTCGCGACTTCGTCCATGAAAAATAATAAAAAAAGTAGAAAAATAGCCTATGTTATTCAGCGATAACTTAGCTTTTTAATGGTGAAAGAATTTTTGAAATCGACCTCAGTAGTTTTTGAGTTATTTCAATACATACAAAAGTACTAATTTTTCCACTTTATAACATTAGTATAGATGTATACTTGTGAACACTAGTTATGAATTTATATGGGATTATTGTTTACAGTAATAGTAGAGGAAGCTGCTGAAGTTCTCGAACAGCACATAATAACATCGCTGACACGACATTGCCAACATCTCATTCTTATTGGTATGTTACCTTCGAATTTACTTTGAAAGTTGAAGCGTATGAATTTTACCACTCTTAATAGCGAAGTCAGCCCCCCCTATATAAATTGACTTTCGATTAGCGATAGCGCTTGTAGAATCGACAAAACGTATAGGAATGAACACGTGACAATCACGTGACTTATCGAATGTTATTGTCAGCTCCATACAGTTTTGAATTTTTGATCAGCGATAGCGATAATCGAATGTTACTTTGTCTAAGGGTGCTGATGTGTTTTATGTGTGGGCGTGATGTCCATCCGCGTGATGGTGCCGGGCGATGTTGAACTTAAAATTTACTTAAAATATTAAACTTTCGTACAGGAGACCATCAACAACTGCGGCCATCTGCAGCCCATATGAAATTAGCCAAACATTACAACATCGAGGTGTCCCTGTTCGAGCGTATGATCAACAACAACATCCACAGCAGTCGGCTGGGCGTGCAGCACCGCATGCGCCCCGCCCTGGCCAAGCTCATCTCCCCCCACATCTACCCCCTCCTGCACAACCACCCCTCCGTCGAAAACTTCCCCAATGTAAGAGGGATGACCAATAACCTATTCTTCCTTAGCCACGACTTTAAAGAAACGGTAAGTGATTACTTATTTAAATATGATATACTTATCATCAATTTAAATGTTATTCAGCAAATAGTGCTGCCTTTGTCCATTTTCGAAATATCATTTTGTACAATGAAGGAATTTACCCTAACGATAACCTCCGGAAGCCTCATTCTTTGCCTCACTTTCATACGCCGGTTAAGGTATCTAAAATATGCAAGCGAATGTTACATAAAACAGATTTGAACAATCAGCTTTCAATGATTTTAACCGTTGTGGCGTTGATGTTGGAAATTATTTATTTACAGCAAGTCGATGAAAGTTCAAGCAAATGTAATGAAAAGGAGGGTGACTTGGTGCTCGGCTTGGCCAACTACCTCGTGCAGCAGGACTATGCCCCGGAGGATGTTACGATTCTCTCCGCTTATTCCGGACAAATGTTTTACTTGCGAAAGGTAAACATCTAACTAATATCATAAACTTGAAAGTTTAGATGGATGGATGTTTATTAGAGTTTGCAGCCTAAACGGCTTTACGGATCTCCATGGATTTTGACATAGATGTAGAGTAGAGTCTGGAAGAAAACATAGGCTACTTATGTTTTTTTTTAATTCCATGCGGACGGACTCGCGTGCGAAAGCTAGGATTTTTTTTATTTAAAAGTGATACCGGAACAAATAATACTAAGTTTTGTATATAATTTCCAGCAACGTGCATTTTACGCGCACCTGAAGGACGTTAAGATCACCGTTGTTGATAATTATCAAGGCGAGGAGTCTAAAATAATAATTCTGTCACTCGTGCGAAATAATGATAACAACAAAATTGGTTTCTTGGGCACAGAGAACCGAATTTGCGTGGCTTTGTCCAGAGCCCGGGAAGGTAACTTTCAGCGTTACTATTTATTTTAAAAACATGTTTGAATGTAACAGTTTTTAAAAGAAGTAACATCATATTTTGTAATACGTTAATCTTTTTATTTTAAGGTTTCTACATGTTCGGAAATATAGACATATTGAAAACAAATTCTGAACTTTGGGAAAAAATCGCATCAACTTTGGAAAACAACGGATCGCTGGGAAGTAGAATGCGTTTGCGTTGCGAGCGGCATCCCGAAGAAATGATATGGGTGAGTTTTAAAAAAACAATTAAATCATCAAAATGATGCTCCATGATCCATGATCCAATCTACTATCAATCTCTTTATGATTAATATTATTTTAACACATGAAGAGAAAATGTTGTACCCCTTTTTAACATTATACAAATCGATGAACGTGTGGTTGAAGTGTATTAAGTCAGAAAGTATGAAGTATGACTAATTACGACGGATTTTGAATGGGTGGTCAATCTTACTTCTTACTAATATTATAAATGCGAAAGTTTAGATGGATGGATGTTGGAGTTTGTAGCCTAAACTACTGAACGGATCTCGATGAAATTTGGCATAGATGTAGATAGGCTGGAAGAACACAAAGGCTACTTACTTTTGTTTTTTTTTTTAAATTCCACACGGATGGAGTCGCGCGCTTAAGCGATCAGTTTACTAATGTTAAAGAATGTAAATGTAAGTAAAATGTAAAACGTTTAAAAGGCGTTGATTGGATAGATTTCAGATGCGGCGGACTTCGAGAAGTCTCCCGAAGGAGGGTGTATGAATAAATGCGCTTTCAATCTCACCTGCGGACACCAGTGTCCGATGATATGCCACGGTTACGACCGCGGACATGTCAACACAAAGTGCATAATGAAATGTGAAAGGTATGTATGTATGGTTAACACCGTAAAAATATATGGATCTAAAGACATTTAAGAAAAAAATAGACGTAGGGAACAACATTTTTTTCACCGGTAACTTCTTTGTACGGTGATATCTCAATAAGTAGTTTATTATATTATATATACTTCTATACTAATATTATAAAGAGGAAAGATTTGTATTTTTGTATGTATTGAAACAACTCAAAAACTACTGGTCCGATTTAAAAAATTCTTTCACTATTAGAAAGGTAATTTATCTGTGAGTAACATAGGCTTTACATGCGGGCGAAGTCGCGAGCAACAGCTATAAATAAATATACCAGCTGTTGATCGCGACTTCTTCCGCGTGGAATTAAAAAAATAATAAAAAAAGCCTATGTTACTCACTGATAACATAGCTTCTTATAGGTCAAAGATTTTTTGAAATCAAACCAGTAGTTTTTTAGTTATTTCTATACATACAAAAATACAAATATTTCATCAAATACATAAAATTATCCATCTTACTAATATAAATGCGAAACTTTGGATGGATGGATGTTTTGTAGCCTAAACTACTGAACGGATCTTAATGAAATTTGTCACAGACTTCATATGGGAAAGAGACCATAAACAAGCTACCAACATTAAAGAACATTATGGTAACGGTTTTTGACATTTGACAAATATTAATTTCATGCAAATCAAGTCACACTGGAACATCTAGACACATAAAAGCTATTCAAAGTGACTTACTTAGGATTAGGTAGTGGTGCCAGTGTATCTCCTGCAACACTATCATTGTCCCTGAGCCTTAGAGCCGCCATATCCGCGCACAACTCACCCGCAACATAATAACATTGTTCTGAGAATGTTATCTTATTCACTGTATGACGGATAAAACCAGCCTGAAAAATGTATAAGTCATCATCCTACTCCCGTAGTGTCAACAGGTTTTTGTCCTCAATAACTCTATCATGCATCATCTGTCACTCCCTTCATGTCACCTTTCACATCTCTTTCTATCATCATCAACTTGCCCTTATCCCTACAGAGGGTCGGCACAGTATGTGCTGCTCTTCCATACAATTCTATCAGCCGTCATATTTGAATCCACTCCCTTCTTAAGC
>JAOCNA010000005.1:5149862-5164288 GCA_026546675.1 Papilio helenus
CTCGAATGATTGGCTATGGATTGGACAGCGTCACACCGTGGTTCATGTGTCAAATAGACTTTGACCGAATAGAAAGATCGATTGGCATCACAGGCGCTTAAAATGATCGGCATATTGCCTTTGTGGCCCACTGGTGTTTGTAAACATAACTATTTTCTAGTTAGTTAGTAGTTGACTAAAGTACTGTTGTGGATTTATAAAGAGGTTTGATTTATAATAAATTAGATACTGGCTGTAATAGATTATAAGTGTGTAAAATGTAGATGAGTAACTGACAGTTCCAAATAAAATGTGTGCCTAAAAGAACCTGGAAAATATTAAAGACATTAAAAATTCCAAACAAAGTATTTTAATGTTTACATGAAGCAGACTGGTATGAAATAGAGTTGTAGCACTTTAGATATAAATGTATTTATCTGACAATTAACATGCGGCTTGCTTAATCTTCTTTCACCCCAAGCTAAATAAAAGCCATCCTTTGTCTAACTAAAAAAACGGCAAAAAGTTTGTAGCTTATTACTTTCTATTATTACTTTAAATGACCCGATTTCTTATACGTCTGAAAAATAGTTCACCCAACAAATGGTTCTTTTATCGGTCAATAACTCGTTATGACGTTTATTTTTTAAGGTTAAAGATTATCGTTTGGTAAAGGGTAAAATGTTATCACAACAACGAATAGATATTGGTTAATTGTTGAGAGGTTAGAGACAAAGATCAATGTAACTATGAAGACCTTTGTCGAGTATCGCGCAGAGATATCGTTATGCTGGAGGGCGCACGTTTTTGACTAAACTATCGCACACTGTTGTGCGATTGTCGATTGTTTCGCAGCCAATTCAACTGTTTAGTTGCACAACTAAAATCAAGTAGTGTGCGCACCTCCATATAAGTTTATAGGAATCAAAGCGAGACTAGTTGCGCGATAGTTTAGCTTCTGGTGTGCACACACTCTAAGAATTCTAACAGATACTAGCTTTGTCCACGACTTCGTCAGCGTGCATTTTTTTTTTTTTGTAATAGCTTATGTTACTGAATGATAATGTAGCTTTCTGGCAAAAGATTTTTAAAATAAAGTTATGTTTAAGACGTTATGTACACCATATTTACAATTTTTTTGTTGTTGACAATGACAGCACACGTCAATCAACTACCAGCCAATTGACGATGTCTGTTTAAGTTTCACGCATAGTTGTAGTTCTTGCAGTATTCTGTTGGTGTCGTTTTTAAATTCTAAAGTTTAACATTCTAGTCGTATAATTTTCAAAAACACAAAAACAAAAAACATTTTTTTAGATACACATCAGAAGTAAGAAAAAAGCCATATTAAAAATAAAGTAACCTCTTAATTTTCAAATGATCGAGTGGTGCAAAGTCTTCACATATATTTGCTTATTTTTTTGAATTCGCGCCAATTTAGACAGTGACATTCATGACTCGAATCGTAAGTTAAGAAACATTTTAGTTGTATATTTTAAAGTTGTATAGATAGTTACTTAATGAAAATTAACTTTCATACACTTCAGTAACAGCTATAACATGTTTTATAATTTGAGTAACCTAAAAATATCTTACCCTGTTTCTTGACATAGTTTTAAAGTTGCTTGAAACTTACTCTGTTGAAAATGCCTGGATTTATTGACACTGGTCTTAAAGAAAGTACAGAAATCATTACAACTGACGATAACAACACAGAAAGTACATCATCAACTTGGTAAGTATAAAAACATCTTATATAGTTAGCATGCATTCCCAAAATTTGTATGTGAAGTGAAGAAAGCACACCTTCCTTTCCTATTTTAAAATGCTGAATGAATATAGTTCAATTATCCGAAAAAAAGGTTCCCCGAACACTAATGATAATCAAAACTACTACTATTTTGTTTTAAAGTTAAACAAAGGAAATAAATTGGTTTTAACAACCTTCCTCGACTCGCATGCCACAATGTCGAGATATTCGTGTAACTACGGACCTGGCATGATGTGAATTGCGGAATACTCTGTACCCTAGGGTATTTTCTAACAATTACAACTTTGGGGCAAAGCATTTAAGCAATCCACTGCTTGTTCTATAAAAAAACTCTATATTTATATGTTAAAGCGTCTGAACTTTATTAATGTAAAACTGATGTGGATTGTCATTAATTTTCATATTTGAAAAAAAAACAATGATAATTTATGTTACAGCTCTGGAAAAAAATGTATTAAGAATGGGATACAATTAAAAATAACAAATATGTTTGGTGCTAAACGGAAAAGAAGTTCTTCGGAGGAGGAAGATAGTGATAATGTAAGTAAATACACAATATTTTTTGTCTTTGAAATGTAACCTTTTTTAAGAAAAATTGAAGCTTGTGTAAAGAACAAATAATTTTATAGATTATTATTGCAGAAAAAGATCAAATATAATGATCAGGTCATTGAAGAAAATGAAATGAATGAGGTAAATACAACTACTGATGATAAAAGTACTGCTAAAATGGAAGAAGAGAAGATCGAAGAAGAGAATTCTGATGACAAATGTAAACAAGAAGAAAACATTGATGAAAAAATTAACAACAATAGTGATTCCAATGAAAGTGTTAATGAATTAAAAGATGCTAAACTAGTTACGGATATAAACAAAAACAAAACAACACAATCTGCGGACACAGAAAGATGTGATATTTGTGGACAATATTTAAATAATTCCGATATAATTTACTATCAAGGACATCCTCAGAATGCTGTTGAAGAATTTATTGCACTTACAAATGAAAAATTATTATTAGCATCAGGTAAATGAAAATGTTTATACTGATTCTTCATTGTATCTTCAGAGCAAAAGATAAATAAAACTTATAAATAAATGAAAAGAGCTGAGTCTACCTTAGGAAGGACTTTTAATTTTTTACAGATGTTTAGAGAATTTTTGGAATGGTCTACTGTAAGTCATAGTCTTAAAGGCTTAAACATCTTAAAAAAGCCCCTTAAAACATTTAGTGCCACTATCCATGCATATTCACTTTAGTATGTGAAAGTCTTTGTGGTGGCTTATGTCCTAATTTGTTTGGATAGTCATAGGGGCACTATTTTTTTAAAAAAACTATTGCTTGTTTTTGCAAATAAAAAAAAACAATTTTTTTCTAGGTGATGATGGAGATATAATGGAAAGACCCCAAACAAACATAACTGGATTTTCAATATTTGATCAACATGGACATCTTTGTCCAATTGACGGTGGTTTAGTTGAAAGTGATGTAAGGATATATATGTCTGGGTATTTAAAATCTATTTGCGCTGACTCTCAGGAAATTGACGAGGATTCTATTCCTGTAAAAGATGTAGGTCCGATTATTGAATGGTATGTGATTTTAAAATTGTATTTGGTGTTGTTTGTTTCAACTTTGACGTTAATTTTATGATATCCTTCAGGTTTATTCATGGCTTCGACGGTGGTACCAGGAATTGTATAACTCTATCTACGGAATTCGGTGAATACAATTTACTAAAACCGAGCGAAGCGTACACACCACTAATGGACAATTTGTATGAGAAAATTTGGCTCAGTAAAGTTGTTGTTGAATATTTGGAAGAAAATCACTATCTTCAACCTTCATATGAAGACTTGGTTGGCATTATATGTCAATCAATAATTCCTGAACTAAATGATAAGAAAATGTCAGAGGAAATGTTGCATAAACATGCACAGTTTGTTTGCGACCAGGTCGTTAGTTTGGAAACTGGTGAAGATGATGAACCATTGATCACCCTGCCGTGTATAAGAGAGTTAATTAAGCTGATGGGTATTAAATTTGGTAAGAGAAGAATTCGGGCAAAGATTGATTACAAGAAAGTGGATAAAAAAGCTTGGACCAAGGCAACAACTACGCCATTGGTTCAGAAGACTTTCGAAAGTTTCTTTTCCAATCAGTTGGATAAAACTAATCATGAATTGGTGTTAAGAAGGAAGAGATGTGGTGTTTGTGAAGCTTGCCAGTTGCCAGATTGCGGTGAATGTAACGCTTGTCGAGCGATGGCTAAATTTGGAGGTCATGGAAGAACTAAGAAAGCTTGCGTACGTCGACTCTGTCCTAATATGGCCGTAGAACAGGCCGAGGACTCGGAACCGGAAGACGAAGAAGAATATCGTCAAATGGTAGAACGAAAGGAACGAGATAAAATAGATGACGCGGTACCTGTCAAACTCACAGGTTCAAGTAATAGAAAAATATCATGGATCGGGGAACCAATTAAAGCGGATGCTACCAAAGTTTACTATGAGAAAGTAGAAATTGACGGCGCAGAGCTTCATATAGGTGACTATGTGATGGTCGAAACTTCTCAGGCCAACATTCCAGCTTTGGTTACTAGAGTCACTTATATGTGGAAAGAATCTATTAATCTAAAGAGTGGTTATTTCCACGGTGAAGTTTTTATAAGATCGTCTGATACAGTGTTAGGTGAAGTGGGTGATCCAAGAGAAGTGTACTTAGCCGATCGTTGTTGCCACGGGGCACCTCTGTCTTCTATTTTAAGAAAAGCCAATGTAGAGAAAAGAGAGACTGCAAAAGATTGGTTCAAACTCGGTGGTAAAAGTGTCGATGAGGAATTTTTCGAAGATGACGGAAAAACATATTTTTACAACAAATACTATGAAAGGTTTATGGCTCGCTTCGAGGATCTACCAGAGGATCCGATCTGTCCTAATGAGTTAAGAAAACATAGATATTGTCCGTCTTGTGAACGAAAAACTAGAAAAGATGCAAAAGACATTCCCAAGGTGTTTGGAAAGTTGATGGAAAAATCAGCGGTTGTGACCGAACCTAACAGAACTGAATGGACTTCTGTGAGATGGCAAGATTATGAATATAAAAAGGGTATGGGCGTTTTTCTTAAACCTGGCACTTTTAAACTTAAGAATAACTTTATGAACACAAATACCAACAACAATAAAACCAAGTTAGATAATGTAGACGAGGATGTTTATCCGGAGTATTATCGTAAGAGTGATAGTAATTTGCGCGGATCTAACGTGGACACGGGCGAACCATTCTGCTTGGGTCACATAGCTGCGGTGACGGCGGCCGGCGAGGGCCCTCTCATCGTCCCACAAGATATCTATATCAAAGTTAATATTTTGTATAGACCAGAGAACACTTCGAATCGCTTTCCACAGCAGGAAGATCTGAATGTCGTCTACTGGAGCGATGAGATCAAAGAAATTTCCTTCTCTTCTGTAGTCGGACCGTGCCATTTAATCTATGAAAGGAATGTTTCGCCTCAGGAAACACTCCACGAATGGCTCGAAAGGGATCCGACTAGATTTTACTTCAGAATGGCCTATAACAAAGCGACTAAAGAAATTGAAGATGTCCCACAGCACGCCGCGGCCGTCGGTAGAACTGACAAAGGCAAAGATAAGGGCAAAGGGAAAGGAAAATCTTCTAAACCTGTGGAAACAAATATCAACAAACACGAAGAAGTCAAAATAAGACCTCTAAGAACCCTAGATATTTTCGCCGGATGTGGGGGACTTTCGGAAGGATTGCATCGATCGGGCGTCGCTGAATGTAAATGGGCCGTTGAAAACGTCGAAGCGGCTGCTCACGCTTATTCATTAAATAATAGAAACTGTACAGTTTATAACGAGGATTGTAACGCACTTTTGAAAGACGTTATGTCCGGATCTACGCATAGCAAAGGCGGGATGAGACTGCCCATGCAAGGGGAAGTCGAACTCCTCTGCGGCGGCCCGCCCTGCCAGGGGTTCTCCGGCATGAACCGATTCAACTCCCGCGAATATTCCAATTTCAAGAATTCTCTGGTCGCCTCGTATCTTTCCTACTGCGATTATTATCGTCCCAAATACTTTATTCTGGAAAATGTAAGAAACTTTGTGGCTTTTAAGAAGGGAATGGTTTTAAAGTTGACTCTTCGTGCGTTATTGGATATGGGTTACCAGTGCACGTTCGGTATACTTCAAGCGGGGAACTATGGGGTGCCTCAAACAAGGCGAAGGCTTATAATTTTGGCCGCAGCGCCCGGGTACAAGCTACCCATGTACCCGGAGCCGACTCACGTGTTTAGTAGACGAGCTTGTTCTCTAACTGCGACTATCGATGGCAAACGATTCGTCACTAATATGAAATGGGACGAGTCGGCGCCGCGACGGACGTGCACCATCCGCGACGCCATGAGCGACCTGCCCACTATAGCCAATGGCGCAAACCAAATAGAAATCGATTACGGTTCGATGCCGGAGAGTCACTTCCAACGTTTAATCAGAAGTAAGGATGAAAGTAAGAAACTGCGAGATCATATTTGCAAGAACATGGCTCCTCTGATCCAGGCCCGCATAGCTAGGGTACCGACGACTCCGGGATCCGATTGGAGAGATCTACCTAATATGTCGGTCATGTTA
This sequence comes from Papilio helenus, assembly GCA_026546675.1. NCBI lineage: Eukaryota > Metazoa > Arthropoda > Insecta > Lepidoptera > Papilionidae > Papilio > Papilio helenus. The sequence continues at coordinate 5,156,266 of JAOCNA010000005.1, forward strand.
TCTGATGGAACAAAGTGCAAGGTAAAAATGCATACTATGTAATTCGCATAAAAATCAAAGTTTGATGTTGTTGAGTCTTTATGTATTCAATTATGTGGACAGGTGCTGCAATACAGGTATGAGGACAAAAAGAACGGGCGTTCTTGTAACGGTGCGTTGCGAGGCGTATGCGCGTGCGCAAGCGGCGGTGCGTGCTCGCCGCACGACAAGCAGGAGAACACGCTGATTCCGTGGTGTTTGCCGCACACCGCCAACCGACACAACAACTGGGCAGGTCTCTACGGTAAGTCACACCATACATAAACTATATACGCACAGTGAAAAATACAAAAACACGATGTACACACAAACAAAAACATGCATACACATGAACATAGTAAAAAGGTGGCAGCATTTTAGCCTCATTTCGTATTAGTCGAACACGAACATATTGGAAAACCGCTTAAAGTAACATATCTGGTCAGATTAGTAGCGTTTTCCGCCCACCTGGGAAGTTTTAGTAAATTTGAGCGTGGTGTTAGGTCGGCTGTGCTGGGACGGGTACTTCAGCACGACGGTGACGGACCCCGAGCCGATGGGCAAGCAGGGCCGCGTGCTGCACCCGGAGCAGAGCCGCGTCGTCTCGGTGCGGGAGTGCGCGCGCTCGCAGGGATTCCCCGACTCCTATCTCTTCGCAGGCTCCGTACAGGATAAACATCGACAGGTATATACTAATTTTAACACATTCAGTTCTATCGATTTTTACTTGTAGTACGAAATGTCTAGATCCATGTATGAAAACATATAATTTTTAATACTTTGGGCGAGAGTTGTTTCTTTTGCTAGAGGGCATAACACCAACAATAATTAATACTAACTGCAAACAATAATAGATTCTAAAGTAAAAATGAATAAGGGATATAGTTCTAAGAAATTATTTTATTTCTAGATTGGCAACGCCGTGCCGCCACCGCTCGGGGCTGCTTTGGGTCGTGAAATTAAAAAGGCTTTTAGTATATCGAAAATATAATAAAATGTAAATATTATGTCGATTTGATATTATAATTATGGACCATTGTTTAGTATATTTTAAGAAAATAAACGTATTTTTATAACTTTTCGTTTTATTAACTGCAAACTAACACTTAAGTATTATCTGACCAAGAATATAGAAATCTTGTCTTTGCTTTAAATTCCTTATTACGTAACTTTGTTATTTATGCAAATGTTTTTTGTATTTCTAAGGCTATAAACATACTTTTAATAGAATTTCATTTGAATAATGATTATAAGAAAAAAATCGAAAAAATAAAAAAAAAACTTTTTACTTTCTGTTTTTTATTACATTTTTGGTTTTCTGTTTCAAACTTTTCACTAATACACTCAATTCAGCATCTTCTTTAGACTTCTTAGGCTGGGTCTGTTCCTCGGGGGCTTCTGCTGGCCGCCGTTTTAACTTCTCCTGGATAAGTTTCTCCATGTTCTTTGTCTTTTTAAAGTTAGGGTCACTCGGATCAATATTGTACAAATGTGAATTGTATAATGCATTAAAACGTTTATCGTTCAGGTTTATTTCAAAATCTGGCAACGCTTTCTGTTCTTTCATTTTCTCTTTTAATTTCTTCTTCCTCTTTGATTTCTTGTCATTATTTTCCGATTCCTGTATTTTCTTTAAACTAAAATGTTGTTTACCATCATCTTCGTCTAATAGTAATTCCAATTCAGCTCTTCGTTTCGCATCTTCTTCATCTACTTCCGAATCCTTTTCATCTTTTTTATCTTTTTTACCTTTCTTGTCTTTTCTCTTTTTGAAATCAGATTTCTCAAATTCTTCCGCAAAGTAAGGATCGTTCATGTCTATGTCTGAAGGAATGTCGTCAGTTTCCTCATCATCGGAGTTTGTTTCCGTGTTTTCTTTTTGGGTCTTTTCCAGTTTACGTTGCTTTTTCTTTTCTTTACGTTTTTGTAGAAGTTTTTCGAAAGGTGTCAATTCTTTAATATCTGAAAAGCGAAGGGAACCCATTACAATGATAAATAAAAAAAATTAAAATTAATTCTCAATTAAGACAAATGTCTTTTTTACTAACTAGCTGTTGCTTCCGACTTCGTCCGAAAAATGTAGCCCTTGTTACTCACAGATAAATTACCTTTCTAACAGTGAAAGAATTTTAAAATCGGCCCAGTAGTTTTTGAGTTTTTTCAATACATACACAAGGTAAGGATAAGGTAGGGGAGATGATGATGACAAAAATACAAATCTTTCCTCTTTATAATATTAGTATAGATTAAGACTTACCTTCGTTTAATTTCTTCTGAACTAATGCTTCTGCTTTGTCTTTAATACCAAGTCCCCAAGTTATTTCCATTTCCATATCTTTGTTTTGTTTTTTCTCTTCTTTCTTTTCAATATCTTGTAACAACATTTTATATTTTTGAATCGGGTCTTCATTATCTGAGACATTTTCTGGTGAATCTTCATCTTTATCGGAATGATTTTCCTCTTCTGAAATTTGTAAGATTTTTATTATGATATTTCAGAAACATCCTCATAATTAGTAGCCTATTTGTTCTTTCAGACAATGTTCTACATCTGTACCAAATTACAACGAGATTCATTAACCTGTTCTGGAGATACAAACATCCATCCATATAAACTTTCACATATATAATATTATTACCTTCACTACTGGAAGCCAAATAATCTTTGAGGTCTAGATCATCTATCTTCCCATCAAGTGCACTCTTGATGGCCTCGGTGCGATTGGGGTTGGTTGCATCCCACGTCAGCTGCACCTTGGCCTGTTGCAGTGCTGTGGTGGTGAACAGCCGAGGCTTGTATCTGCTCAGATCTGGCAGCTTACGGCACTCTTCTCTAGCCTCCTACAAATATAATTAGAAGATTTTTATAGCTAGATAACTAGTTGTCAGTGTAAAGTTTTTTTTTTACATCTATATAATAACAAAATACATCAATCTATCCAAAGTTTGGCTTTTATATTAGTAAGATGTGCCAATTATGCACTTGGAAGAAAAGACAAAAGCATTTCAAAATAAAAAATCGTTTGATTAGTATTTTCTTGTGTGATTAATTTAAAAATATTGAATGGAAGAACCTGGTTAGATGTGATAGCTTGCTAGAAAGGTCTGTTAGAGTCCCTTTCCATCCTACTTTTAGCTCAAATTGTTCTGCACAGTTTTAATAAACTTCAAATCACATACAATCAGATATGATTTTTCATAAATTAAGATTATGGTTGTACCTGATCAAATGTGACGTCATCAGGTATGAATCTCATATCAAGTCTGGTCGCACTACTCTCATACTCCATTCCATCACACTCACTGTACAGTTTGTCTGCGGTGACCACCGTGTCACATTCTACCACCGCATAGTAATACTTCAGCCTGTTTAATTGATATTTTCTCAATTTCTCCATATGATATGTTGACCCTGGAAATTTTAGAAAAGGATGTTTATATGTGGATATAGCCTTAAAACGCGAACACTTGATGGTTAGGCGAAGAACTTGCCATCAGATTCGGATCCAATAATTATAAAAATTATGTGGACAAGCCAGTTATCAATTATGATGTCTTTGAATTTTGTTAATTAATGATGTACAATATTTAATAAATAATGATTAATATGTAACAACTAGCTTTCATCCACGACTTCGTCCGCATAGAATTTAAAAAGCAAAAGTGAACATGTGTGCCTATGTGTTCTTACAAACTATCCTTTATGTCTATGCCAAACTGCATTGAGATCCGTTTAGCCATTTTAGCTACAAATTTTAAAAAATATCCATCCATCCATCTAAACTTTCACATTTATAATATAAGTAAGATTATAAAATCTTACCTTCCTCATTTCCCCCATCATCTGACAGGTCATCAACTTTTTCCTCAGTTAATTCAATTGGTCCTCTTACCTCCTCTTCTTTTAACCTCTGTAGACCATATTCAGATGGATAAATCTAGAAAAAAGAATATTATAATAGCATTCACCTTGATGGCGTTTAGTAGCGGCCGACATGAAGGCAATTGGGCTGTCATGGCTGAGACAAAATGCAGAGCCTAGGATAGAGCGACCTGGCGGCGCACTGTGGACGCCCTCTGCCCTACTCCGGGGACATAGGATATTAGGAAGAAGAATTCACCTTTCGAAATTATAACTATAAAAACAATATACTAAGAATAATGTTATAGGGCTTAACTTATTTGTGCTAATGCCATATTTTAGTTAGACAATTTTTGGTATTAATTACCATATTACTTTATTTTCAATACTATAAAACAATTAATCACAACTGCCGAAAATTTACTTACAGTTATCTTATGTATAACACCTCCAGGTGGTAGAAATGAACTAAGTAACACCATTATATCTGTTGCTTTGATATTATCCCAATCCATATTGCATATTGCTATCCTGAAAACAATTATAATATAATACTAGCTTTCGCCCACAACTATGTCCGTGTAGAATTTAACAAACAAAAGTGTGTAGTCTATGTGTTCTTCCCGACTTAGCTCTACATTGATGCCAAATTTCATCAAAATCCATTCAGCCTTTTACGTGGCAAACTCTAGTAAACATCCATTCATCCATCTAAACTTTCGCATTTATAATTTTAGTAAAATAGTTGTCTTTTTATCATGTTTACATGAGTTATATAGTTCAATAAAATCTAATATTGCAATTCATAAAAGATAGGTAGCTACTTCCTAATGTAATAAATAATTTCAAGTCACCTTCTAGTAGATTCATCGGTGGTGTCAGCATCAGCATCCAGTTCCCCCCACTCATGCTCCACCTCACTGTCCTGATCCTCCTCACTACTGTCTTCATCACTGGAGCTGTCAGTCAGGAGGATCCCTACAAACATTGTTTCTCTTTTAGTATAAAATCTCCTTAAGGAAAATGTTAGCAGGCATTTTCACAATGAATAGTTCATCATCAACAAAAACAAAAAAGTGATTAAAATTGAATATTCTTCATGTCATTCAACACTTTGTGATAAAGATGTAATTATTGTTGTCTTAACTTACTTTAGTGGTGTTAAAAATTTAATTTACTGTAAGATTTACCTTCACCACGGGCGTAATCAATATCTAAATCAAGCAATTTGTTCTTGATCTTTTTGTCCAATTTTCCCCTAATTAATTTATCGTTAACTGATTTTTGTTCCTCTTTTTCTTCCTTGTCCTCGCTTGGAACTCTCCGTACAAAACGACCTGCAGACTCGGTTTCCTCTTCTTTTTCTTCCAATTTTTCTTCCTCACCAGATTCTTCAGCAGAACTCTCAGAATCCTCGATATCGTAGTATTTCCTTAAATTTTCAGTCGATGTTTCGTTGATAGGTCGACCCCGTTTGTCTACAGTGTATTTTACTTTGAACTTGTCATCTTCGAACATAGACTGAAATCTTTTGTCAATCTTAACTTTTCTCTCATGTTTAGGTATTTGCCTGTATCGGGGATCGTTAAGATACTTTGCAAAACGGCTATCTTTCAGTATATCACTCATGATTGTAAGGTTTAGTATTTGTTAAATCTGTATATTTTAAGGGAATCTTATTGAAATTGTACAAAATGATATTAACTTATCATTTTACAAAATATATCGGTACTATTTAGTTTTAAACACATTTAACCTTAAAACTCTAAAACAACATTGGTGTTTGGTGCACGTTACAATGACATTGACATTTGCCGATATTTTGACATTTACAGAAAATAGTTGCGTAGGGCAAACACAAATGCCAAATACGACAATTATCTTTATAAAAAACCTTGCCTTTTCATTAACAATCACACAATTTACGGGTTTGATTCGTTAAAGATAATAATATCACATAAATCAGGGCCAATTGATTATTAAGAATAGTTGTTGTTCCTATTGGATTGTAATTTTTTGTGTAAGCAATTATGTCAGGTGTCAATTTTGGTCGAAACATGACAGATGTCATTCGATCGAGTTATTTTTGAGGTTAATTTCGTTTTCATATGATCTGATGAACTTTACTTATACTCTTCGATAGAACACTAGATCTAGAGGTTATTGATTGATATTATCATGAATAGTATAGGCGAAGAATGTACCGATTTAAAGAAAAAATATGACGACTGCTTCAATAGTTGGTTTTCAGAGAGATTTTTAAAAGGCGATCATGACGATTCTGTGTGTTCCGGTATATTTAAAGTTTATCAAGATTGCGTAAAGGTTGTGCTATTTACGTAACAAATTTATTTATATATGAAAATTATTAAAGTTTCATTTTGTTTTACATTTAATATTTTTACAGAATGCTATGAAACAACAAAATATTGACTTTAAGGAGATTGATAAGGATGTGCTGGGCACTGACAATGAATTCAAAGCACCACCAACTGGGAGCAGTTGACACAAATACAGTGTTATGTGCACTTTTACCCCTATAATGAATTGCATATTCAAAAATGGGGATATCTTTAATTGTCAAGAGTAATCAGTGTTATAATATAGTAGAAGAAATGATGAAATACAATGCAATTGTTGATGAACTGCTAATGTAGTGTTAAACATGTCTCAAATGCTTTGAATGTTACAACAAAAGTGTAGTTTAAGTTTTAATAAAAAATTATCTATGGTTCTATTATTATCTATGTGCCTTTACACCCCAATGTGCCACTAAATTTTAACATCATCAAATCACTATTAAATATATTTATCTTATAAATAAAGAGATAGTTGTCAATTAAAATCCTTTCTAATTGTCATCAGTAGATGTTATTTTAAATAAAATCAGTAATAATTCGTTTTAAAAAGGTGCATTCGAATGCAGCTGCGTTGTAACATATCTGTAGTGAAAAAAATAAATAATAATTAACACGAAATGATAACACACCGTTTGGTTGAGGCCCGAAGGTGTGCTTTGGAAATTAAACGAGCAATTATAAGAACAGCCCCGAGGTGTGTTCGTAATAATACGCCATATTGCTTTTCGACAGATTAAAAATAAACTGTTAATTGTAATGTTAGATTTTCGACAGATTATAGCTTTTTAAAATTTTACTGCCACATTTAATGGTTTAGACAAATCTTTTATTGTAGGTTTCTTACTGTAAAAAGGTCACCCTAAGTGCTAAATTCAACTCAGCTTGCGGGAGATAGTATACGTTTAGTATTTTTGATCACATTCTGAGGATATATAAGTCGATTACGTCACGGAAACGTTCTCAGTAATGTTCGTGATGACCAATTAGTGCCGCGAAAATCTAAGAGATGGCGCAGCTAGTGTTACATAACACTGTTTGAATTTAATAAATATAAAACTGTTAGATTTAAAAGTAAAACAACACGCAATGTAATATGTAAAGAAGGAAGATATAAAGGTATATAAATGGATTCAGATTCGTCCGTCTGAATGGAGAGCATTTGCCTACAATGTACAATGGCGTGAGATTCGCTTTCATCTGGCCGCCTGCCCGCGCAATACTAAGGAGGCATCTTTATGGTACTGGATGCTATCGGTGTGTCCTCGGCAGGTTAATGCCAGACTGACGGTTTAGATTTCATCTATAAATGCCTTTTCAAGTAAAAGAATGATCATCAAAGTACCAATATCAGTGGTGATGCAAATAGGTAAAAAAATTAAGTGTATAAAATTTACCTTATTCCTTAAAAGTACAGTTTGAAATGGCGAATTATTCTACCCTTAGTGTAACCTTAATAGATGTCTGTCACTAGAAAATTACAGTTTTTTAGAACTTACAGATAAAAGGAACAGTCTCGAATCAGTAAGTTCAATGACCTTAAAAAATATTTAAATGAATCGTATTTTGTTAATTTTAAAATCTTATAGTTTTGATTAACAAAGTTTTAGTTTTTATTATCTAATGAAAAATTTCTTTATGATTATAAGATCTAAGCATTTGGACATGTTATGCGACGAGACGATGAGGACATAAACCAGAAGGTGTTCAGATTGAATGTGGAGGGCTACAAGGGTAGAGGAAGGCCGAAGAAAGTATGGATGGATTGTGTGAAAGAGGATATGCT
>JAOCNA010000005.1:5260849-5274263 GCA_026546675.1 Papilio helenus
TTTTATTACTGTTGGACACTAATTTGATTGTCGTAATAATAAAAAAATTGCAAACTTTACTCTGATTAGTGTTGCCACATCGGTATATGAGCTAGTATGTGAATAATGTTTTTTAAATCACTTCACATTATAGGTAAGACTTTATATGTACCTTTTTCATTTTAACCCACCATTTTTCCACTAAGATAGTTTGGCTTGTCGGTGGCCAGTATTAACTAATTAAACAAATGCGCCTAATCCTTAAGCGCCATCTGTTGATCAAGGTAGACTGACCAGACTATTTTAAATGACTTTTCATATTACAAATGATTCGCTTTATATTCTTTTAGCTGTTATCAAAATGTTTTTATCAAAATATTAATTGCAAATGACTGTACAATGACAGTCGATTATTCTGTCACCCTTCAAAGATAAAATAAATTAAAACATTCCACATTGAGTTGATAATAAAAGTACATAATTTGATTAATTATCAACTAATAACTACAGATATGCAATTAAAGTGCACAAAGATAGTGTAGTCATTAATCGAACGTCAGGTTGACCTATTAGGTTGAAAATAAAATATTGCTTTAAAAATATCGAAAGTCGCTAAAGGCGTAGTCATGTTAGCGTCGCAAAAAATACAATAAAACATTAAAGAACGCAACGGGCTATCTTAGCAAAACTTAACAATTCAATTAAAGGTGAGATTAAGAAATTAAAAGTAATAAGTGGTCGAACACGGAGGCGCGATTAACAGTCGATGGGGGATTTACGATCCAAAGAACTCCGGTAATTGCAGACGTCCAAAGCGAAAATACTTCGACGTTCAATTTTAATTACTGGACATCTTTATTGATAAAAGTGCCATTATAGTCGTCTTCTTTACGTATTTTAAAGTAGATTTTTTATCATTTCAATTTTAAATTCTTTTGTAAAGTCATTGTAGCATATTTTTAGGTTAAGTATTTGGAAACAAGAAAGGGATACATTGTGTTGACATTGTAAACAGCGTAGCCATTCGGCTCATTAAAATGACAGAGGCGCCGCGCTGCCTTAGTTACCGACGTGGGTCCACTCTCCATACGCATCTGTAATTGGCGGGCTAGTTCTGTATACGGTTATTCTCCAAAAACGCAAGCAAAAACTGTCGCAAGTTGTTCGCGAGCCTGCCCATATGAGATGACAGCGCGCTCGCGTCGCCAACAAAGAATGACACGAGAAATAATTACGCCCATTGATCGGTGCTCATTAAAATGAACCAATGGACGTCGGGGGAGATACAAAAGGAGGAGTGCTGGTAGCCGCAATTTGCCGCGGCGCCGCTGCCTGCCCTTTTCTTATTGATATAATTCGAATGGACTACTGAATTCAATTAGATGACCCGTTACTTTTGAGAAAACTTTTCATTTGATTATCGGCGACGTGGGCGCATTCTGCATTATTTGTTGTCCTGTAATAATTGAGGATTATAATTGCACTTTGGATTGCAAAAATGGCAATAACAGCTTATAATTGCATACTTATTTTGTGAGTATAACTGACTTTTAGGTTCGAATGCGTTGATGTCTTTTGTAGGTGTAAAACGTCAATACGTAAAATTACAAGATCGTCAATTCCAAAATCAACTTTAATATGGATATGCATATTTAATTGTTGTTGACGTTTCTATAGTAAGCATATATTTTACTTCAGAAACTTAAACAAAATGTTAAATACATTTACAAGCACTACGACATGCTTAGTGCATGTGATTATCTGTCACTTAGGGGCCGCAAATTGATCGTTACAAAACATGGCGACGCCAGAATAAGACTACACCTTAATGAGACTCCGATCCATCAGATGGCAGCACCAATCTTTTTACAACCTCCCGACGACACTTCCTGTTTACTCTTAACTGTCGATCGTCACCACGAAATTTGTAATTCGCTTCATTACAAAACGACTTACTGTCCAATTTTCAAGTTTTTTTGTACAAAGCAATTTTATATAATAAATTTTTGAAAGTAATAATCGAGAATCTGATTACGTGGACCGTATCGTTAAAAGCTCGGTATGAGTATGAACAGTTTTGATGGCGGTATTTTGGTTCAATAAATGTCTTGAATGTTAATAGAGTTTTATCTTATTGTCAAAGTCTATTATAAACTTACTTTAAATCGGTTCATTCTTATACTATACTCTGTCAAAGATTAGGAATGGTTCAGAGGGGTGCTTGACTAATTAAGAAGATGACAGATTGTTTTAGAAGACGAAAAGCTGTAGTACTGATAATTGCGTATTCTAGGAATTTTGTTTGTTATATTTTATAAAAAATAAATAATAATTATTAACTTGTATACCTCTGCTTTGCGACCGTTTCAATCAAAAACCGGACAGCTTTATTGCTAATACTCGTACCTGGCCCTACCGGAATATCGATTGAACAATCGCCCGCAATTAAAGATTCTCACCACCTCACTGAAACAGAAAGCGATCACGTCCTTGTCGAATCCGATACAAAAACTGGTAGCGTTAGCTAAAGGATGGCGGGTCGAGAGTGTCCGGTTTTTGTACGACCCGTATCAATGGGGTTGAATGAAGCGAACGGATAAAAAGTGGCGCGCCGCGTGTCGCCATTAGTATGTGCAGCGGGTTCCCAATGTGAGCATTAATTTACTGGTATATATTGTACTGAATAATGCAGAGGTCCACGCGGCCGGTCCGGAGCCGCAGCACGCGCGTACTTCCTGCCACCACGCTCAATGACGTACAAATACGCGATCGCAAAATGTATTGCCCGACAATTAATCTAAATTTATAATTTGTCGGCTTTTTCACTTTTAATTTTAGATCGTATGCCGAATCGCCGACTGAAAATCAAGTTTCGAATTTCAATGTAATTTCTTTGAGCTCGTCATTAATTATTTATCTCTGACACAACAATTATTGATCTTATCCGTTCACAAAGAGAGAGACTAATTATGCTACGATACATCAATACAAAGAGCATGTAAGACCGGTATGATATTGTATTGCTATTTAATACTTTGTTTTTGTTCATAGGACGACCTGCTTCGACGAAATACTTTTGTTTTATTTTTGAACAAGTGGTATTGAATACATCAAATAGTCTATTATGTACCTATTTTTATAACCTATGTAATCAAGCTTAGACTAAGATGCAATATTCTTCTTCATTGTTTAGCTAACAAGCAAAACATCAACTTACCAATATCTTTATTAGTACCTATTTATAAAATAAAAAAATTAATTTGCGTAAACAGTATTAGATGGTGGAATGTATTGGGAAAGGCCTATGTCCAGCAGTGGACAGATAAAGGCCTGATGATTAAAGACACAGCACGTTTACGCTAAATTAAAAAATGATGTGTATGTCATGTTAATTTATAAATCCCCAACATGTGTCTCCAACTTGCTCGCTTATTCCCGCCTCGCTCTAACACTTCTCAACATGATTTTAATTTTGCGAACGATTTGATAAAAAATATGCATCAATAAAACTGTCAAAGGAGTTGAAATCACTGTTATATCTTGAAGTAGTTGGGATGTAATAAGTAAGTATAGTGTAATAAATGAATAAAAACACAACAAAACACCAAATAAAAGCTTCGAAACCAAGCTTATGTTCTTAATTCAAAAATTGTAACACGCGAACCAGCCAGTGTTGAAAATAAAATAAAAAAAAAATATCAGATGTAAAAGGAATGGAAGCAGTCCACCGGTTTGCATACTGACAGCACGATTGACAATCAGGTCTCATTAAGTCAAGCCGTTCTTTCATTCGTATGCGGGATATTTAGGTGCTTAATATAACCTTCTGGTGAAGATAATACCTGCGTATGTCCGTCGGCTTTAACGCGTTGATTTATGTCAATACATGTAACATTTTTAATGTATGGTTTTAAAAATATTGTTCAATAACGCTACTACCTAGGTGTTAGCGTGATCTTGGTATTGGAGTTGTTAGTTTTAAACTATAAGGAAGTTCTAAGAATGGCTAACGTAAAAAATTACAATGATTTAGTTTCTATTTCAACTTTTTTGAAATTAAGTTTGAATATTTCCATATCATTCCATGTCAATTTAATAAATAAACGTTCGATTTTATCAAATTTCCATAATCAGAATTGAAATCTAAAAACTGGTATGACGGTCATTATTACTGCAGTCGTGACATTAATATTAAAAATGAATATAACCTTTTAACAAAAAGTTTCTAAAGAAAACAAAAGTCGGGTCAGTATGTACTTAATACAATTCATCCATACTATCTTGTATGTCTTTCTCTATCTTAATAGTCTTGTTTATGTGATCATCTCTCCGCATAATATCTCCATTAGTAATACTATCGACGAATATATAAAACTAGCTATTGCTCGCGACTTCATCGCGTAAAATTAAAAAAGGTTGAAAAATATGCCTATGCCTTACTTACTCACCTTAATAAGTGACAACGTAGCTTTTTAATAGTGAAAGAATTTTTTATAATCGGCCTAGTAGTTTTTGAGTTATTTCAATACAAACAAAAATATAAATATTTCCTCTTTAGAATGTTAAGTATAGAGGAATCTTCCCAAACACTAAACATTCGTTGAACCCGAGGCTTCGCGTTATTTCGTGTACTCGTAATCGTTTTGTGCGGTCAATTGTAATTCATCACTGTTTATAAGTGATCCATGCACATTAAGGCAGACTTACGAGCAAATGAGTCTACATTACGTATGTCGCTCGATGACGATGATGTATTTACACGCGGTGTTCACGTTACAGAACACTTTAAGCACGGCCGGGGCGTTTCTCCGCACATTGTAACGATCCACATCGAAACTGTAATTTATATCTGTCTCAGGCTCGTCCCAGCGGGTAACTTAACTTTTACGCTGTACTTCACACCAACTTAAACGATAATCGAATAACGAAGCTTCTAGTTTAACTTATTACTTTTACAAATGAGAATATTGTAGTTGATTTTTAAGATACAATTTAAATAAAAACTGTTTAAACACATTTTAGTGGACGGTGTTACTTCGAGATGAAGGTGAAGAAAAGAAGGCAAGGAAGGTGCAACGTTAGTAAAAAAAAATATCAGTACTTTAACTGGAAAATCTTGGTATATGATATTGCAATAAGTTTAGAAGGTTCTCGGTTGAAAGAAATGTGAATTGCAGAAGTAAAAACGTATTGGAGGTGGTCTTGAGTGGAACAGGTGGCTTGAATTTACAAACTATCAATGTATGAGCATATAACAATGCAACTAAAACGAAATACAGCAAAAACATATTCACGGGAAACCGTAAGAAACGATTACACGGAGCTTGGATAACGCGTATGTTTATTCAGACAATAATGCCGTGCTTCGGAATCTGAGGCAGGGACAAAAACCTGCCCTGGAACCCTGCCCGGTCCAGCGTTGCCCAGTTATTTGTCAAAAACAAAATTATGTTCTGATTACTAACCGCTGGGGCCGCATCCTGCCTGCGATATCTCCGATAAGGCGACAATAAAATATATTAATAATTCATAAAGGGATCGCGAGTATTGATTCGCAAGAACGTGTCTCAAATGTTTATTGTCGGTATTAATAAATGGGGCAGATGTGCACCGGCCCCTTCTTGTGGCTCCGAGCCTCAATTAATAAAAATCAAATTCGTTACATTTATCTTCACGTCGTCATTGTTTATTAGTGAAGTTTCAATTTGTTCTCCAACTGTATTTTATATAAATGATTTTTACTTTGTATTTCAAACACTTTAAAGGGACAATGTTAGGATACCGATGTAAAGCAGATGTATTTAGTGACATTGTTTAAAACTAGAGAGTTGCACTATCTCTTCCCTGGATATGTTCTACCCCTTATCTTCCAATATCTCCTTTTTCTTATGTCTCTGGTTCTTACACAAAGGTAGCACATATCTTTCATCACAACCGCTTACCAACTTACCAGACTTATTCACAAAAAATCCACGTAATAAATTGTACACACTTTTATATTTACATGTATAAAAACAGATTTCTATATCCTGAAATACAAAAATACCAGTTATTGTAATAAAATAACTTTTTATGATTTCATCAAGTAAAGACCAAAAACGGATTTAATTTCCAATCATAAATAATATTAAAAGTTTTATTCATCAGTTTACTTTGTAAACGATCGAGTTACGTGAAACAAAGTGAGCAATAAAACGCATAAACCAACATACATAAAAGATGTCGTACAAGAAATGTTTACAACAATAATGTACACTTAAAACACTAGAAAAAGATAAACTAGATGATTCCTTTTTAATATTCAATAACCGGAATGCGTAGAATTAAACGTAAGGACTAAGGGACAGCCAATCGTATTATGAAGACGAGGTCAGTCGGTCTAGTAGGCGGTGCTATGAAGCCTGAATACCTTGACAAGACGTGCTTGAAATGGCTCGATGAGCCGCTTTTTATAACATCCGTTTAATACCTATGTCCACGTCTGGAAATGTTAATTTAGTCTACAGCGCGTCTGTGACAAAGATTATACAACTGTACTAGTGCGGTTTAAGTTGTCAGCACAAAAAGATTGCAAGCTGTAACAAATGTTTATTTCTTTTAAATGGTCTCGTAGAATCGAATAAATGTACTAAAGTTTTATACGTCTGCAATAACAAATATTACAAAGAAGAATTTGTTTTTAGTTGTATTCTCTTGACATTAGATTGTCAGATTAAAAAGTAACAAAATAATTTCTGTTTCAACAAAAAACATTAATTCAATCTTACGTTAAATCAACGCACACACGTGGTAATTATAATTCTTTTCAAAAACATTACCGGATCGCTAAAAAAGTAGAAAGTCTTACAAGATTATAGAAGTGCCATAAAACGAAACGATAATAGTTTCGCATCAAAGTTGCCGCGGCATGAAGGTCCGCTTCACAAAATGTGACGGAGCTCTACCGACAAAGAGGCTATGTAGTTACAGCTATCCCAGGACCGACGCGCTTTTCAAATAATCAGTTAATTGTGCACCCTTAACGAGACAGGGACGATTGAAGTTCCACCAATCTACGCTTTTTTCAACGCATTACGACTGTTAAATGGAGACCTGATAGCCATATGACATTAAATTTGTCATCAAAATGTGCTCTTACTTAATCATGAGGTCATTAACAATTATTGTAGCCAAGTAAAACGACATTATTTTATTAATGGGAAGTTTATCTTGAACTAGTAGCTATAACCGCTCTATATAGTTAATTATGTCTTATACTAATGAATTTGATCTCTAAATAAAAGAGCATCTTTTTTATGTATTTTTAATCTATGTCTACTAATGTGTGTTATGTAGATTATATAGTCATATATTTATAAAACACTTTATTTTATTATTCATTCTCATATTTAAACAGAATTGTTTAAATGCATTTAATATTTACCACATCCGATTCTCGTTAATGCCGCGTTGCGTTTCGTTTAACAAAAAGGTATTACGTAAACTAAACTTTACTTAATACAAAATGAATATTGAATTTGCGATATTATGCATAAATGCATATTACGAGGTAATAAGCTCAGCTCGCATTTGTCGATAAATATTTTGCTTTCGTTTCCATACGGGACCACACGCAGCGCACGCGCATGTCGCACTAACCACCCGTATATTCCGATTTGATGGCGGCTTTTGACAAGCTTGAGCCTTCTTTATCTCGTTTAAAGCGGTTCGATTAATTCTTGATTAAAATAATTAGCCATTCAGCGCGGATATGGGCGAATATCGGCCGCGGTGACAACATCGCGCGACATGTGCCGCTGGCGATAATATCTAAAGGAATTTTAATAAAAATAAGCTTTCATTTCTGTATTTCAGTGAAGTTTATATTCCTTTGCAAATTTTTGACATAATCAATGGTAACTGGTTCCTTCGTTTTATGTAGATTACAAATATCACTATTGGTAATGATAATAACCAGTATATTTTAATAGATGAAAAATTGTAACTCGTCGTTACTGTTTACTTCAGGCTAACTCTGTTATCTCTACTGCTATTTTAACAAGCCGTTAATTCTCAATTAATAATTTTTTTCTCTATTAACACACGACAATCTTTAAGACATCTAGAATGACATTAAAAGTATGAATTTTCATAACAATCTTACATCTACAGATATGTTTATTGTCCGGAATCAATAAACATCAGTTACAATTAAAACTTAGTTTTCAAAGGCGGAATAAGGTGAAAAATTGTCAAAATGCCCTTGTAATGTGTAGGCATTTGGTCTTAAACGGTAAGTTAGTGAAGACAACCGGTCGCTCGCTGAACGTTTGCTTTTAATCACACTGCTGCATATTTGCTGTAATTATCCTTCGCTTAAGATATGGTGATAAAAGTTAATTTATAATTCACGTGCAGAATAAAATAGCAATCCAAATGAGAAATAGAATTGTATTATAATATAAAACATTTTAAAAAATTCTACCGTGTGTACTTCGATAAATTAATTAGAAAATTATGTACGTGTAATAGACGAAACTGAAGATTTGTATAGAAGATATTGTTATTGTGTTGGCTTGAATATTAAAAATAAATATTATGTAAAAGAAACCGCTGATGTCTTTTATATGAAGTTTATAGTAATTAAAACAAAAAAAATAAATTAGGGTTTTATTATTATTATATAATGTTTTAGTTGTAATTTTTAATTACTATACGATATGTTATTAAGATAAAATAACCTAAAATACTGAAGATAGGCCAAATTCAAAACTCAAACAGGTGAAAAATCGAATGAATGAATGTGCACAACGATGATTTTTATTGAAAATTAACAACTCTTCCCACAACACAATAGCACAGATGACGGTGTGGGAACGAACGCAGTAACAATTGACCACCTCGCAGCTTCCGCCTTTTGTACGATCAAACGATGAATGGAACGGACAGACAGACAGGAGTCCATGGGAGGTTAATGTATAAGCCTTTTTACCGTGGGAATATTGGAAGGTTGGCTTCGCGACTTGGCGGCGTTGGTTGATTTGGCGAGGCGGATACAGAAATTCAAGCGTTAACGGCTAATAAAGACATATTATTTTGAATTGTCATAATTTGGCAATAATCTTTGAACAGCAATTCTATTCAGATATGTCATGTGACCTTGCATGTGACCTTTCTACATCTTTGGGACAGAAAATGAATTGCCGATTAGTTTTTTGAAAATTCATAAAATTAAGCAACTTTCGTCAAAATTCGCCGTACGTTCGACTGCATTCATTATTTTTTTTTATTGAGCGCATAAAGTGATGTGGAATTATCGTTCATTCGAAAAATAGCGTTCATTTTCTTAATGGACGTTGACATGCGCCTCGTAATGACCGGCACATTCCCTTTGATCAATATTTCGATTTTTTGTACCGGTTTTTGACGTTACTTGAAGAATTTTTAGACGTCAGCACAGAATATTTTCGATATTAAGTTACAAATTGGCAAAAAATGTTTTACTTTAATATGTCTTTAATTTCTAGTCTCAACTAATTCTTTACTTATTTCGTTAGTGTATCTCCCTCAAAATAAATTGAAACAGTTAAATAAGTCGCTTTCAAAAATTATAACATAGACCGTAAACTTGAGGCTATATAATGTAAAATTTGCATGTATCATCGTATCACGATAGGGCGGCCAAAAAAAATCAACGAAATTTGATTTATTTTATATTACACTTGTGCGTTATTAATGAGCTAATCATGAATATGCATAAACCTTTTTTGCATAATCGAAAATTTTGAATTGATTGTATTGAATTTAATAACAAAGGACAGTTAACCCTTTACCCGATAACCCTTCTACAGGTACAATGGATGATCGAATTTATCGATGCACAGGTCATTATAAAAATGAATATGCAAAAATAACAATTAGAATAATCAATAATGTCTTTATTCTGGCTGCAATGTCATCTCTCTGTCATTAGTGCGTTTTCTCACAATCTTTATCTCTGGCACACCTATTTTATTGAAGGGTTAAGAAAGGGTGAAGTGTTCTATAGATATTGACACCTGGATGAATTACCTAATTTTTTTACATCTATAAAGATATTATTATTCTTTTAATTTTGGCTATATCACACATGTATACGTCATATCATCGAAATAAGACTGTATTTTAATATTAAAAAGATGTGCAAGTTTCCGCTTTATGTATTGTTAAGAAGAAAATAGGTACCGCGCTGTAAAATTGGCGCAACACTATATTATCGGCATAAACGTAACATCTCTATCTGACAGCTGTCAAATATGATTTAGACGTATTGGATTTGCGCGCGATCCTGGCGAAATAAATTGCTCTGAGTTATCTAAATTAATCAGTAACAATTAAATGAATGTTTAAAAGTATTAATATAATAATAATTGAACTTTTAAATATAAAAATATGCCTAAAGGGAAAATAAAATAAATAACATATGTTTACAACATTTTATTAATGCAAATAGCAAAATACAACGCCGAATTTGTTCAGACTTTTAAATTTACAAGAGTATAAGCAAAATAATATTTAAATGCAAAACTTAAAAACTACAGTTTTGAGATCCAGTCTTGTAGGGTCTTTATGTCAGTTGGGTTGTCATCATCAGCTGTGTTAGCCGAGCACTCGGCTACGTCAACACGACAGCCGAGATGAGAGAACTCAAAGTCCTTGCCGAGCTTGCCAAGGTACGCGGAACTGGTTGACTGGTTCGGGTCTACTGATTGCAACTGATTGGATTTAGTCACTCGTACCAAGTTACTGAAAACAAAATACATGTGTTATTAAAAGGTTTTATGTAACTTACTATGTTGGACAAGTCTAATAATTTAAATTAAATTCTCTTTCAGGTGATAGATTGATTGATTTTTGATTCACGTACAAATTACTGGGCCGATTTATAAAAATCTTTCACCATTAGAAAGGTAATTTATCTGTGAGTAACTTAGGCTATTTTTTTAATATCACGCGGGCGAACGCGGCAACAGCTAGTCATTAATAAAATGTCAAATACAAAAAGAATTAGCAATATTGACTGACCAGTTAAGCTATCATTGAGTAACATTAATGTGAAGAATTGCAGTTTTTAGTTTTTCCAATAGTTTCATTTGTACTTTAACATTAGATGCATTGTTTTCTACTGTAATTATACTGCACAAGAGGTTGGCAGTAATAAAATGTATTCCTATTTCTATACAACAACAAAAATGTGTATGCTTACAGTTCTTTTTCCAATAAACTCTTTATAACCTGACTTCCTTTTGCCATCGGCTGATCCTGCTTGTTACATAATATTAGGAAAGGAGGGCAGTTGCTCTGAATAACAGGGTCTAAGAGAATTGTATACAAATATCTGAAAAATAAGACAACAGTATAAAAACTTTTTCCAAGAGCTCCCAATATAAATACAAAACCATACTATAGTGCAATAAGATTTTTCAGCCAGTGTGAAACGCTACTAATGCTAAAAAATGTGAAGACCACTAAAGTATGATGATCTTGTCACAATTGTCATTGACAGTAAGGCACTAGTCAACTGTCATAATTTAGTTTGACTTTGATCATAAGGTCAAATAACTTTGTCTAATCTCTGTTTCTTCTAAGAGAATGATATGCTGTGAAGCAGTGGATATTAAGAATTAAGAATATTCTGACAATTTCAATATAAATTGTTTAGTTAAACATGTATTCAATAGTATTTCTAGAATTCTTGATGTTTTTTACTTACTCCGCAACATCTCGTATCTCCTTTTGTATAGTCACAGAGTCAACAACATATACAATAGCCTTTGCGCTATTCTTGTACTGGTCAAAGAACTTGTTTCTTAGCCTCTCCTGACCTGGCAAGTCTACAATCTTCAATGTCTTCTAAAATTAGAAAAAATTTATTATTAATAATTAATACAACGATTTATAAATTATTTTAATACATAGAAATATAGTCTTCGTTTATTTCCATGTGATTGTGAAATATGGTACATAAAACTTACATTAGAAGTGAAATAATCCTCAACATTTTCCCTCATAGAAGTGAATGTTTGTCTATACTGTGAGTATGCCAACCTCACAAACAGCAACGTTTTGCCAGAATCCGACAAACCTGTGAGAAGAACTGATCTTCGCAGATGGCGGCGACGGGAGAAACACCACCAAAATACTGTAAAAACCAAATATTTAATATTAACATAATATTAGTTAAACATAGAGGTTGATTCTTGTTACTAGTTCATGTAACAAATATTGGAATACTTACAAAATGTGAAAATAAGTACTATGACACTCAGTAAGGTTATGTATCTTGGGTCATTCAAAATAGGTTCCGTATGAATTTTTTCCTTAATAACTTCTGATTCAGACTCCATAATTGTTTTTTACAATATCTTTTTTAACTAAATTAAACTTTTGCAAATACAATATGTTTTGTCTCCACTCATGTGACGTTGCGTGACAATGACGTGACGTGACAAAACAATTGACAAAAGTGACAAATATGTGTCAAATAAATTCGACGTTACCTTTTTCGTTTAGAAATAATTTTCTTTTTGCATTTCATGCATTTTGGAACAAACACTTTCAAAAACTTTTTACTACATTGAAAAAATGAACAACACTACTGATTAATATTTCTTTTGACAGTTAAGAAAATGCATTAACATTTCAAACAAGATATTGACAAGTGTCAATCTCTCAATCTGTCACTGTCACGTCAATATATCTCCGGTTAGTGATGGGACTCGAGTGAGTTTTTTTCACTCGAGTCACTCGGTACCGGTAACTATCTCACTCGAGTGCCACTCGAGTGAAGATAAAACTCGAGTGAATTTATTGACTCGAGTCACTCGGAATATAAAACTAGAGTGACCAAAAACAAACCGTTAAACGAATAAAACATTACTAATTTTACATAGACAATTGATTTTCGCATTAATATAAAAGCTACTCAAAAAAATCCACACAAAATGTAAAAAAAATTTCCTTCAAACTAAACTTGTCATACATAATCCAAAAAGCTCTTATATCAACTAGTAGTTGACTTGAATAATTATAATGTACTACTAATAAGTTCTAACCCTGTTTAATTTATTCTAACAAGGAATTTTTATGTGATCCAAACATGAACAGTTTTAGTATATTATGTTCTTACACAATTTAGATAATAAACATGTTCTAAAATTAACTTATATGAAGCTTAAATAAATTCAACAAAAGAACAGAAATAATGTATTCTTAATGAGATAACAAATTTATCTGAAATTGCTGTAGTAATTTCTTACTCGGGTCGACATAAACCACTCGAGTGGTACGAATCACTCGAAATTCGAGTCAACTCGAGTCACTCGAAACTCGAGTTGTCAAAAATTTCACTCGAGTCCGAGTCATATGAAAACTACTCGAGTCACTCGAGTGAAAAGCAACTCGAGTCCCATCACTA
>JAOCNA010000005.1:6292245-6305707 GCA_026546675.1 Papilio helenus
GTTAAATTTATGCGCAACTCGTTAATAACACTGTTAATATTAACGCAAGCAACTCTAATATAGAACTTCGTAATTCCTATCCTCTACATCTTAGCTAATTCATCGAGATCCTTTCGGCAATTCAAGCTACAAACTAACTTTCGCATTTATAATATTATTAAGATAGAGGGCGCACATACCTTTAACTATCGTACAATTGTTAAGTCGTGCGAGGTGCACACACTTCTCGATTTTTAGTTGAGCAACTAAACAGTTGAATGGACTGCGAAACAATCGACGATCGCACAGCAGTTGTGCGATAGTTTAGTCAAAAGTGTGCGCCCGACATTACAAAATACACAGTCTCTGAAGCGACACACTTCGTTGTACAGTCGTGTCGCAACCGGGACGCTAGATCTCACTCACTGACAGACTGATTTATTACTATAGTGAATGCCCTGCGCCCTACCATTTGTAGGCACATCACTAGTTCACTAGCACAAGATTAAAGAATTAAATACAATTATATCGATATATTCTAGTAACAATCAGTTTCAACTGCATAATACGAAGACGTATTATAGAAGTTAAGTGTTTAAATAGTGGTTAATCCTTACGCATTCTTACGTAGTTATGCCGCAGTTCAAAAAGTGTTTATTCTTAAAATTTTATGTAAACCGTAGATTCCGCATCTTCATGCAATAAAGTAAGAAATCCGTTAGACCTGGCGCCGTATAAACCACGACTCAGTAAACGTCTTAGCAGAATTTACTATTTATTGCGTATTCACTCAAGCGATTATCCGTCAGTACGTCGAAACGTTCGTAAACACAATCGCACAACGCATTAAGAGACTGACTCATTTTCTGCGTATGCAAAGAGCCAGACATTAATTCGATTTTATTAATATCTGTTGCAAAACGCCAACTATATCTTGGCCGAGCGTTAGAAAATAGTGTTGTAGATAATATCGATGAATAGACTTGCAGTATCGATAAATTTTGGCTTGTCGTCGATTAATGTAAGACAGCGGTGGCGCCAAAAACGGTCGCGCAATGAGGTCATCGGTGGCGTCAAAGAATTTTTGAGTTTTTTTTTAATAACAAAAAGTATAATTATTTGTTTTTGGTTAGTTAAAAAAATAGCGTAGCGAAGTAATAAAGGCTTTTTGTTTTTGTTCAGTAACGAGTTTGTTTTCTAGAATTATAGCGATAATGCTAGATATTACTTAGGAGTAGATAAGTGGATAATAACTAATTCTTTCGGAGTTAAATGGGTATACTGTTGTTTGATCTCAATGAAGTTTATTTTTGTTACTAATATAAAAATTGAATAATAAATGAGCCACTGCTTTTTAATTAATACATCATTAATTGATGTCGGTGGTTTCGGTTTGGCGCCAGTGTTATTCATTATTCATAAAGGTTGGCGGCCACGAGACGCCGATGGTTTGTGTAAATAATCGCGTAATGTTTTGATGTGATCAAAAATAGCTAAAAACTAATCCATGATGAAGAAATATTTTATTTTTAGTTGTGAACATCGAAGCACTTGAATTGAATAGATCATTGTTACGACGGTTTCCACGAAAGTGAACGACTTCAATGTTTAATGGGTTGACAGTCATTTGTTATTTAAATCTTTTTAATATCATTCATATGTGCGATTTACGATTACCCTGTCGTGCCAAATATCATTTTCACGTTTATAAACTGAGCTCGTGTGTCATTAAATTATTTCGAGATATTTGTCAAAAGGGTCATCATTTAGTTAATATAATAGAAAGAACAATATAATACCATGTTTTCATGTGATAAACGGATTTATTTAGAGCCTTATGTCCCAAGAAATAGTCGTGCAATGATTCGATCGAATGGAGTGATCTCTGGACTGTTATGGCTGTTTTTTTTATTATATGTATGACGTAATTATTTTACGTCTGAGGTTCTGATGGTCTGCTGATCACATACATTCTGTGTCAATATTCAAGTACAAGTCTACTTGTAGTTACATTTTCTTTATTACTAGAACATGTTTCTCGTCAAACCATATTTGCAATAGTTCGTTATTAATCAAGGTTAGCAAGATGTTACTGAACAGATGTGAGGAAGAATGTTGAATAGCCAATGAAGTATTGACATAATGTGATACTAGGTTTAGTTTAGTCTAGGTTTTCGCTGGCAACCTGTAAAAATATATTTTCATCTCGCTTAATATTTTAAAGAAAAAAAATGATATGTTTAGAATAGTTGATTTGTAGGTTAATTCATTCGATAGACAAACGTGATTAAAAGATGTTTTTTAATCGCAGCTGTAGGCTTTTTAACCGTGAAAATTTGGTCACGTGTATTTGAACGTTTGAATAAAAAACTGATTCTAGCATAGCACGTTTTCTTCACTATAATTTACTTTGATGGTTTTATTCTTTCGATCCGTCGATTATCTCAACTTTTTATACTTTAACTAATTGTACTTTTTTGTAGAAATATGTAGAAAATTCGTTTCTAGATTCTAAGATCTATTTATTTCTGTGTGTATTGCATCATCATCGTCATCATCATCATCATCATAATCAACAGCTCACTATACGTAAATATGTACATATGAAAATTCGAAAAATCGAAAATCACATTGATACATGGCGGGATTAGAACCCAAGACCTGTAGATTACAAATCAAGTGCTTAAACCACTGAGCCACCGAAGCTCCCATATGTATTGCATATGTATTCGATAATACTACACAACTATCGTTGGATAATGTAGAGCGTGTTGAATCGGTTACCGTGTTGGAACGTAACACGTCACGTCACGTTATAGTTTGAACCGCAGCTATTAAATTAAAACCGCATTAAGAAAACATTCACGATCCGAGATTGAGGTTTAATGTAAGAATAATACCATATGCTCATTGAAGTACTGCAAATAGGCGATGAAACGGTTTCTTTTTTTATTTTCATTTCAGTTAGATTTTTAATTGAATGGGTTAACGACCGAATCCAATATCCATTGAAAATCAACCCGACAAATATTACTTTAATTAAATTTTAAAACGTATATATCGTCATGCAAATGATAGGTTAAGTTTGTTTAACTTTTTCTTTGTTTTTTAAATGACTAGAACCCGTATTAAATAAGTCTTAGGTATTAGTCAATTAATTTTAATAAATAAGGTGTGAATTATAAAAATAAAACAAGCGTATAAACTGGTTACATCTTAGGTAATGTTTTTACCGGTAATAATCCGGGTCGCGAACTTGACACCATCGTAACTTTAGGGTCAGTTTGAGCAATAAAGCAAACGCTTCATGACCTTCTGCTTCTTATGATAACGAAGATATTTTTTCTTTTTTTGGAGGTAAGAATGGAAAAACTAAATGACCGTTTGCACAGCACATTTGTACAAAAACATATCCCTCTTGAGATAAAATATGTTACTGAACATGTACTTCGAAAGTGAAAATTCACGGACAAGTGTGATGATGAGGTCTTGATGGTAAGTAAACAACATATACCTAATGTAATTTACAAATCAACATGCGGCCGAATAATGTAACGTATCATAAAAAGTTCACTTCAGTCTAAATTACAATGGAATTTGGAGTTTAAGAATGACGTCATTAAAGACGCTGTAACACATTTAAATGTCGTTTCAGTATTTAGTGCTAGTGACGTGTTCCAATTGCTATCATACTTCATACTAATATTATAAATGCGAAAGTTTAGATGGATGGATGTTTGTTAGAGTTTGTAGCCTTAACGGCTAAACGGATTTCGATTAAATTTGGTATAGATGTAGAGGATAGTCTGAAAGAACAAATTGGACTACTAACTATTTTTTAATTCCACGGGTACGGAGTCGCGGACGAAAGCTAGTTTATTTCATTATTCAATCTCTTGTTCTATTTAGAAGTCTAATATGCATACTAGTTCTATATAAAGTGGTTTAAATATCATTTTTTGCACGTAATAAATGTTAAATCAAAGTATAGGTTGCGATGTAAATATCATTAGATAGAGGTTTTTTAGATACACTTGATATTTCGCTTGAAGCGACAATTTTTTTTGCTCCTAACAACTTGTTAAATATTTTATTTTTATCTTTAATATCGCTTCCGTGATCGTATCGCTTGTCGATAAAATTGGATAAATCGATACCATAGGTTAAGGTCTAATCAATTCTATGTTTATCTATCTTTTTGTAACTTGACAATAGCTAACAAACGAGTAAACGTTTAACTTGAAGTTATTAGTGATTACAACATATTTCTACCGCAGCAAATACCCTTTTAAAAAGATTTTTCAAGAACAGTGTTATGATAATTATGTTTCTGAGTAGATGTGTAACAGTGACAACTTTCTGTTAATGTTATCGTGTCATTTATGTTCGACAAAATACCTGAATAATGGACACTCCGAGATCATATCGGATGTCTTCAATGCGCATCGCCTTTCTAAAGTCGGTCGAAATTTCTATTGAGTGCGCACCGCCTTGAACTTGACACGCCCGTTATGTTACTACGGGGGTCATTTGGGGGTCTTTTGGGGGTCATTAGGCAACGCGAATTGTAGGCCATCGATTCATAATGATATTGATCATGTGTTGTGAATATATTATAGCTTTTTTAATGTTTTGGTAGTAAAAGTTCAGCAACTAAAGTGATACGAAGTGACCTGTTGATGCGTATAATTGTTACGATGTTTGATAACCTCTGCTCCCTCGTTACCGTAATATTTTTTATTTTGTTTTAAACTAGCTCTTGCGACTTCGCCTTCGTAGAATTAAAAAAATAGTAATTATAGCCTATGTTACTCAGTGAAAACATAGCTTTTTAATGGTGCATTTTTTTTTAAATCGGTCCAGTAGTTTTTGAGTTATTTCAATACATACAAAAATCCAAAATTTCAAAAATACAAATCATTCCTCTTTATAATATAGATGTATAGATGTCAAGAATAAACTGGTTTCTTACATATGCAGTGTTCTTTGTTTCACACAAGTTGGTCAATAGAATTCCAATAAAAAATTGTATTCCTTTAGATAGGTCAGATATCAGATTACATGACGCGTTAGTCGAATTATTATCATTTATTAAAAGCAATCAGTAATCTGATATTAGGCTTTATTTATGAGTCTAACATGTATTAATTTGAGAAAGACAGACATAGACAAATCAAGGTTTTTTTTTTATAATTTTTGTAATTATAAATAACACACATTGTAGTTGCGATAACAAAATTTTAGGTTAGGTACAAACTGTACATTATTCGTAAGCCTTCTATGTGAAACCTTACAAATATAAAGTCAAGGGTAAAGTTTATTTAATTGATATTCTTAGATAATATTAAAGTTATGCTCAGATTTAAATGTCATAGTTGATATTAGTGTCGTGCAAAAATATGATATCGTAACATTTATAGCTCAATTTGTTTTATTAATATGACGAATGATTTGATTTAATTATAGCAACGACCTTGCTACCGGCTCTGTTATTAAATCACCTTAATCAAACGATTACATAAAATATACCAGAGTTTTCTAGAGAATAATAGTGCAAGAATAGACCTTTTTGTAGTCGCTAAAAATAAAGTGAGTGTAAACTATTTATGCTAAACTTTTTACGATTCTCTACCTGTTTTGTTCAACATTCTTGAATATGCGGACATCCTTGTAGGTATTATGTTTTTATACCACGATGATGCAGAACAAGTTACTTAAACCAAGTAAGCGATAGTGTACTTTTTATTTCAACCTCACATTGCCTTTCAAATGATGAAGTAACTTATGTATATTGTTCATAATTTATCGTCGACAATCTTATCTTACTAATATTATAAATGCGAAAGTCTAGATGGATGGATATTTGTTAGAGTTTTCCACCTAAACAGCTTAACAGATCTCCATGAAATTTAGCATAGATGTACAGGATAGTCTGAATATTTTCACTTTGCTTTTGTTTTTATTTAATGCCACGCGGATGCACTCGCGGGCGAAAGCTTGTATAGTATAATTAACTGCCTATAGCGTTTTCGACCCCTGAAATAAAACTATAAATTAGGCTATTCAAGGCCGTCAATTATCTCTGTTTTTATTAATATCTATGCTACTGATTTCGAGTTACGTGGAAACAAATATCAATATATTCAAACATTCGCATTTATAATATTAGTAATATTAAATGTAAAGTACATTTGTATGAACCCATGTTGGTTCGACGTGGGAAGTGCCAGTTCTGCCGTGGCTCACCGTGAACTTGACCGTTCCGTAGGATGCGTCCGAGCGACCATCAGCCTTCGAAACAAGGCGATCTTCTCTCTGACCTTTTGGTACAGAGATTTTATCTAACTCTTGTAACCGTTTTAGATGTTTACGGTTTGCTTTATAAGTGTGTTAGTAGTACAGTAATGTTTTTCTGGGTATGCAATGCAAAAGACTAATGTTTTTCATTAATTAAAAACTTTTTGTAAATGATATGGTGTATAATTGATGTTTTTTTGGTTATCGTTGTTGGCATCTTAGAGCTTTAAGAAAAGTGGTCATATATGTAAGGAGGTCGAGTATATACGGTGTCGACCCTCCGTAGGGACAAAGGCAGCATAATAATGAAGGTTTACTCCTTTGACTTCTAACAGTATTGTAGCTGTTAATGATTTTAAAACATTTAATAATAATTTTTTTTTATAAGTATCTACTACTGTTTATGACTTACCGCCTACGTATGAGTTTATTACGACGTACTCGTGTCACAATAATAACCCACATTTTAGTGATTTCAAGCACTCGCCAGGAGTTTTATTATCCGGTTAATCTTAGCGACCGGTCCATTAAGATCACGATAGACCAACGCCGGATACGTTTGCTTATTTCAACTAGTTTCATTATATCTTGATATTTTATGACTGCCGACAAATTTTTCCATTCGCCGACGGTTTAAACAGTCCGGTGTCGTGTCGCCGCCAATTAATTAATGTGCTAATGAGTCTGTCATTAGTTTTTTATAGGGAAATTGTTATGGAGACCGCAACAATGTAAGCAATTAGGGTGAGGATACACTGAAGCTGAAGAAGCACCGAGCTTTAAAAGTACAAAAGAAAAGATGTCAAGTTTTTGCAAAGAAGTACAACAACTAAACAGGACTCTACAAATCTATACATATAATAAAATTGGAGTGTCTGTTTGTAATATCAAACTAATAATTCCAGATTTCGGGAAGATGATGTATTTGCGTTGCTGATAACGAAAATAGCATTTAAAAATTCCGGTTTGTTCCGGGTAATCTCCGAAACGGCTGGGCCGATTTCGACTAGACTTTCACTGAAGGGTAGCTGACATAGACGGGCATATTATAGGGTACTTTTTTATCGTAATATTGCGAGGTCGAAGTCGCGGGCAATAGCTAGTTAACTATGAATACGAAGACAGTACCATGTTTTGTTTGTAAGAACTTAAAGATTTCATACAGACAACCATTAATTTCAATCAACAACAATTAGTAAAGGACAGATCAGATTGATTTCATTAAAACGTCTTTGGTGGTAATGTGTCACCTCATAGGTATTTTTTTAATGATTATATAGTGTTATAATTATACGTATCGCTGCGAGTTGCCGGTTGTGTTGCGCCGGCGCATACCAAGCGGTCATGTCAATCTGTGAGACGAACATTAATTATTTATGATAGCGCGCGGTGACAGGTGATGTGAGCCCTTAGTGACGGAATCACTACGCAAATGACAGAAAGATACTAAATATTACGCACTCGAAGACGTTAATGGTCAAAGCATATAGTTTAGATTTATTTTATACGAGCATGGTTGTTTTTCCCCTTAAATTTAATTTAAGTTGCTGCTCGCGACGTCGCCCGTGTGAAATTAAAAAATATAGCCTATGTTACTCATTGATAACGTAGCTTTCTAATAGTCAAAGAATGTTTGAAATCGGTCCATTAGTTTTTGAGTTATTTTAATACATACAAAAATAAAAATCTTTTCTCTTTATAATATTAGTAAAGATAAAATCTGAAGGAGAAAAAACAAGAGCTGTGGTAAGTGTGGTGAGAAAAAAATCACTGTACACTTAAAAAATGTAACTGTCTTTCTGATTGCGTATACTTACCGGTCACTTTAATAGACTTCCAGTGTACTGTTTTTATTTAGCTAATTAGTTTTGTTGTGTAATGACAAATGTGTTATGATTGAAATTGTCTATGCGTGATATCAAGAGATCTCATAGTAAGTGCTTCACTAATTGCTAGTAAGAAACAATAGCATCTATCTAATCAAGAAAAAAGTGTACCAATAACAAAGGGTTTTCTACGATTCATTTGCAATATCTTAAATCAAACCGTGTGTTTAATTTGTACTCTTATTTAATTATATTGGTCAAAATAGTTTTATCAAATCCTTGGTAAATCTCGGTTATTTTAATATATTAGATGTAGTGAGAAATGATACAGCAGGTGCGTGCTGGCTTCTGTGGATTATCACCGCGCCAATGCAATTTGTCGAGCTTTACTGCAAACGAGCCGTTGAAAATGCAATCAGGCGTTCACCCAAATTCCATTTCAGTTCCTAATGTTAGCGTGTTTTGATACGCTGTTACGTGATCTATGCAGAATATTGTATACTAGCTGTTGCTCGCGACTTCGCCCGCGTGAAATTAAAAAATATAGCCTATGTTACTCACAGATAAATTACCTTTCTTTATAATATTAGTATAGAAGTATAGATATAGAAAAGCAGTGTGTTTTAGACCTGGATTAAAATAAAACGAATTTTAAACGTTTTAATTGTGAACCCAATATTGGACAAATACAATAACAAAATAAAGAATAAAGGCTGATAGATGAACAAATGTACAGTATTATCTCAAATTATTCTCTTAGTACATACTTAAAAAACTCACTGTACTACACTACATATTGAATTTTTACGTAATACAAGAACTATAAAGTGATCCAACGTCAGAAAACGAATTAGGTAATACTCGTTACTCGCTCTTTGAAGTTATATTTGTTCTTCAGATATATTGGCGACCCACTTCTAGTATAGAGATTGCAAGATTTTTATCATAATACTAGAAGACAGAATATATTATTTTTAAATTAAGCTTATAACGTTAATTTTTACTTAACTTTCCCGCCTTAATGGCGCTTTGTTTTTGTCATAATATGACAGGTTATAGTCGAGTCGGGAGGCAATAATGTTCAGCCGTGATAATGCCCAACCCGATAATGCACAGCCAAATAATCCGTGTACAAACAATGGATCTTAGTATAGTGCCACAAGGATATTGTGGCACCTTTTTGACATTGACAAGGAGGCGCCACCGAGCATTTAGGGCTACCAGCAAGGAATCTTTTCCACATTTAAGGGAAATTCTTCCCTTTTGAACAGAAAATCGCAAATTGTTTAGGAAGTACTTGTACCTTACAATATAACTAGCAAATGCTCTTGAGTTCGTTTGTCGGTGAGAAGACTCTGTAATTAAACAGCTTTTGTAGCAAACTTTTAGCAGTGCTCTCTTTTTAGACCGTAAGGGGAGGAATGGCCTTAAAAATTGTCTTACTTAGTGCTTATGTAGAGAATAATAGAAATCTTAATGTTCATTCGTTGTTTACAGTCTTGTTATATTTCTGAGTACACACAGTAATTTCCTTATTACGTAAGTAAATAAGTATGTTAAAAACCAAAATCCTTGTTTATATTATGTCATGAAGGCGATACTTCCAGTTGTACAAAACACGTTGAAACTAAGGGTTCGGTCACTGCAAATTAAAATGAATACGTAATAAAACAACTATCAGAAAAATATTTATAAGTCAATTAGTATATATCAATTTTTTGAATTTACAAAACTAAACATATGCATGCGTCACCTTGGGAGTTAGGGAATATCTAGAATTAACAAATGGTAACAAATTTTCGTTACAACAGACACAAGATGATTCATATTTTCAAATGTAATTACTGGACCCCCCCTACTTCTTCTCCGCGATAAAAATATCTCCCACTTTCAAGAAAACCTCTCTTATACTACTTTTAAACACTTTCATCGCCTTGTTTTCATGGAAAACCACACTAGGTGCTTAAAGTAATGACGAGAAGTGAACTAAGAAACTATATCACTAATACCCTGACATTCAATTATCATTTTTATTTACAAAAATTGCCGTGTGCCAAAAGACCTATGTACTCGTATACGAACTTTTTGAGTCGGATGTGTCAAACTGTGTCAAACATCAATCGAACGAACATGGACGTTTCGTTTTTTCCTATTTTCATTTTGTTTAATCGTAACATTCAAGTAATATTTTATTTGACATAAGTATAAATTGTTTTTGTTTAAAAAAACAACTATTCAAGTAAAAGTATTAGAAACAACTAAACCAAAAAAGACTAAAACCGGAACGTTTAGCAGCAGGAAGGATGAGTATGAAATGAAACGAATCAAAGTCAAACAAATTCAATATGGCGAAGATTTATAATAGCGAGTGTATAGTGTAATATAATTAAAATATTTACCAACAAGCATGTGATAGTGAATTATAAATAGAGGAAAATTGGAAAATTTATTCCGTCATATAATATTGTTAGTAAATACAGTTGTCTCACGTTATTTTTCTTAAGTATAATAAAAAACAACGGATTTCATATCATCTGTCAATAATAAAGAGCGACAAAATGCAAAAGGAGAAAAGTAATTACTGTATGGGGCTGAGCATTGCGTCATTAGCAGCCAGGAAAACCTCGCTGTGATGTTATGAGGACAATTGTTTTATGGCCAGGTCATATGAATCACAAGGTTAGAGGTTCATTAGCTAGGAGAATGCGTGCTGAGTAGTGTCGGCGAGTGCGCGCCGTTTCGATAACGGAGGAGTATTGTTGACTTGTCTGATAGGAATCCGGTAGTGAGTAATCGATGAAATGATTGAGAGTGTATCGCGTCGCGCGTTCAGTAGTTCAAGTGGTACATACAACGTGCGCGCATCAGAACTGGCGCGAGAACGCAAGTTGAACATATTTAATGTCACCGTACAACTTTTGGACGAAACCCAGCAATCGTTTCAAATCGAGGTGAGTTTGAGAACACTTTATCACGTCAATTGTACTGTAAACTGAGGATGCAGTAAATTATGATTATTGATGTACTAATTTTTTAGAAAGCTACAGGCTACTGATTAGTCGCGGAAGGATATAATTACTGTAACTTATTATTTTTGCAGTTTTGTCTCCATCTGCACAGTTTCCAATTAACTTGATCAACACATTAAATAAATACAACAAATGTAACATTTAATTTCAGGGCCAAGTTCTGAAGACACTAAATATTTTGTATTAATTCTAGTTTTATGTTTATAAAGCCTCCAACATTTTTCATCTTTTTAACTTCACTTTATTATAATACATTCATAGATGACTAGATTGGCATAGATATAGAACAGTCTAGAAGAATTCATAGGTTACATACTTTTGTTTTTTTTTTTTATTAATTCCACTTTTATAAACCATCTATTATTGAAGTACCTAATTTTGAATATCTTTTTTCAGAAAAAAGCAAAAGGCAGTGTACTACTAGAATTAGTTTTTCAACATTTGGAATTAGTTGAAAAAGATTACTTTGGACTACAGTTTACAGAAAATGGATGTCCACCGAGTGCCACAAATAGTGAAATAACGGTAACTTATTTATTATCTTAAAACTGTACCTTTCAGAATTCAAATGTGAATGAGTCCTTTGTAGAATTGTGTCTTACCAATTTTGCAGTTAACACACTAATTTATGTTCTATGATTAAAGTTACGTGCACTTTCCTTGCATCTTGCTTCACCTTGCTACACCTTAAAATTGTGTTCATGACTCATGAAGTTCAGATCCTCCAATAAATAAGAAAATATTAATAAAAAGTATTACATGAATAAGACACTTTTGTATTCAATTAAATACCTTATGGTCAATTACTGAAACAAAATTTAAATATTTAATTCTTAAATGTTAAGTTAAAGCTTTTCTTAAACCACCATTAAAATTTCAACATCTGACAGATTGTAAGTAGTTATTACGAAGGGAACTATTTATGATTTGTTTCAGAACTTGGTCATAAGATTTATCACATTAATATAATTGCATATTACTGACCCAATTGCCTGAGTAATTGATAAACAATTGATTTGTGTTTGTTTATTGTGTTAAAAATAATTGTTAGCAATAACAATTGCAAACATAAACAATGTAATTTGTCATACTGCATGCATGTATTATGTTTTTATTTATAACCATCTCATACAGTAAGAAATAAGAAAAATAGCTTATTACACACAATTGAATAAGATACGAAATGAGTATATTAGAGGAAGTTTGAGAGTAGTGGTTGAGAAATTAAGGAGTAAAAGGTTAGCATGATATGGACATGTTCTGAGGAGGGATGAATCGCATGTAACAAGGATGTTAGTTATGAATGTGGAGGGGTACACCGGTAGAGGTAGACCTAGAAAGAGATGGATGGATTGCATGAAAGGTGACATGGTCAACAAGGGAGTGATGACTGAGATGACGGATGATAGAGTTGTGGAGGATGAAAACCCGGTGCGCTGACCCTACAGGAGTAAGGTAGATGATGAGCTTATTACGACTTTTTATCTAGACTTAGACTCGGAGGGAGTCCATAAGAAATTTGTATGGATTTTAACATTTTATTAAATTTTAAAATCAACTGAATAAATCCTTAAAAGATGTCTGTCAGTTAAAATTATTAGGAACCTCTGATCTCTACCAATAAAACTAGAGTTGTTGCATTTTTATCAAACAATTAAAATTTTATCTACAAGTGTTACTGACATATGACTCAACAATGCCATTAAGTTGTAAGACAATTCTCTAAGTTTAATTGTCTTTTATTGCATTGTCTTGATGATTCACACTCATTTTAATTTTTTGGTAAATTCACATGTTTTATAGTGTTTTATTTCAATTCAACTTAATAATTAAATGTTTCAAAGTATTATGGTAAGATACTTTTTAATCTTTACTTCTATACTAATATTATAAAGAGGAAAGATTTGTATTTTTGGATTTTTGTATGCATGGAAATAACTCAAAAACTACTGGACCGATTTCATACATTCTTGAACCATTAAAAAGCTATATTATCACTGAGTAACATAGGCCATGTTTTTACTAATTTTTTTTTATTTCACGCGGGCGAAGTCGTATAATGTAAAAGTAAAATATGATTACTTGGTAACTTGATATTTCAGCGAGGTTTTAATTTCCCATGACCCATTCTGTAATGTAAAGGTTTATTGTTTAAATTATTTATTAATTCATTTGTTTTTTGGTAATTTCATGCTTAATTTTGGTTTTTGTGGTACAAAACAGAAAACCTATAACATGTATTTGTAGCCTTTTGAGTTTTACTAATATTTTATTTATAAAAAATTGTAACTTTTATTTCATTAGGCTTTTTATCTCAATAAGCCCAATTAT
>JAOCNA010000005.1:6754714-6767611 GCA_026546675.1 Papilio helenus
TTTATAATATTAGTATAGATTGAATTCGAACACCGAACATGTAACCTAAAGGACTCTCCATTAGTATTGTTTTCTTATATTACTGTTTTGTGAAGATAGGAGTTTTTTTAGTTATTCATTTAGATTAAAAACATACATTTAATATGCGTTTCAAGTAAAACATAAAAAGCACCGCTGTATTTAAATAATTATAAAAGAGATGCAGAGGAAAAATTTTCTATAGCATCATTCAGGTCTAGAAAAAGCGAATTAATAGCGAAATGGGAATATTTGAAAAACACAAGTTGAAAACTAATTTAACTTAACAAGCTCCTGAGCCAGGAGTAAAAGAGAAAGCGAGGGTGGGAGGGAGAAAAAATACGCAGACGTGAAAACACGATTTTTTTTTACATTTCGCTCGAGAAAACCGCTCGGTATATTGGATAGTTCACGCGTTTCTTAGATTCCGTGCAATATGCTTGTGATGTTTTATAGAACGCCTTCGTGCGATGAATCGTCGGGACTCGGGAACTGGGAGCGGGCGTAGGGGGGGTTGAGAGGAGGGGGAGGTTTAGGGGCGGGAGAGGTCAACGACCGCAGCCGAGACCGCTCGTCTCCATTACACCACGTCACTCAGGACCCGGACGAGACGAGACTTCGGAAGTTTTACGACCGAACGTAAACGTGGTTTCGTTCGACATGTTTTTGGCTACATTGTGGTCACTGTTATCACTAAAACAGTTACACACTAACCCTGTTAGTTTCCGTAAATGTAACCAGTAAAAAACCTTGTACAAAAACATAATATTATTTTCTAAATAACAATATGATAAGTTGTGATCATTGTTACAAATTTTTATCACAAGTTAAAATTCTATTTAACTTGTTCTTAGCTTAACCAATGGTCAAATATTAACTTAACCAAGATATCTTTCACCTTTTACAACTATTTAGTATTTCCATTTATAATTTTAATCGTTTTAGTCCAAAAATTACAAACATTTTGGAATCATACTAATATTATAAATGCGAAAGTTTAGATGGATGGATGTTTGTTAGAGTTTGTGACCTAAACGGCTGAACGGAATTCGATGAAATTTGGTATAGATGTAGAAGATAGTCTAGAAGAACACATAGGCTACTTACTTTTTTTTTTAACTCCACGCGGACTATTCGCGGGCGAATGCTAGTGTTCAATATTTTTAAGCATTAAAGGTTTGTGTAATTTAGATCTTGTAATAACGTATTCAATGGTATTTTCTGACATCCTTATTTCCACAGACAAATAAAGATATAGAACATACATCTGGCATTAATCTCCTCGCGGCGTAATGAACGGCAAATGACATAATCCTGAGCGATATCCCAGCATCACATATCCCGCAGCCTCGTAATTCTAATACCAGACTTTAAGAGCTTTTTGTTTTCATTTTCATTTAAAAATGAGCTCTAATTTATATACATATAACGTTCACTTTAATCTGCATTTTAAATATTAACGAGAACGTAATGTTTTTTAAATTTTAATGTTTTCATTCCCATGTTATTTACATTTTCATTATATGAACTGCGACAAATATGTCTGTAATGTTTATAAAATAAAAATTAGAAAATAATTTATCCATACATATAATAAAATTGGAGTGTCTGTTTGTTTCCAAAGAAAAATTCCAGATTTGGGGAAGATGATGTATTTGTGTTGCTGATAGTGAAAATTACATTTAAAAAATTTTTGTCTGTCTGTCTGCAAGCCGCGTTTGTTCCGCGTAATCTCCGAAACGGCTGGGCCGATTTCGACCGGACTTTTACTGAAGGGTAGCTGACATAGACGGGCATATTATAGGATTTTTTAAATCTTATTATTGCGTGGACGAAGTCGCGGGCAACAGCTAGTATTAAATACAATCATTTCGTGCATTTTATTGCGTCCCCACGCAGGAATGCCCCCGCCGAGCACGGTCGCATGGAATAATAAGGCTTCAAGTGTAGTACAAATCAATCTCATATATTCTCGTATAATAAGAATTAGCTTTAAAATATCATCTTTATTAGTTTCGTATATGTTTTAATTACGACAAAAAGGTTTAAAATGTATTCAGTCGTAATACAAGGTAAGTTCAAAGTAAAAGCATTAGGCTTAGGTACACTCTGGTCCGGACAGCGTACAATACAAAAGAGACCGCAGACCGCGTGGCACGAACTCAACCACTGGCAGTAGGGTTGTCAAAATATTGTGGATTTTTTTTTTAATGGACACTTTAATAAAAATGGATTACACAATGACAGTATGAAGGAAAATAGATATTTTATATATTATACGAAAAATACTATAGTCCAACAGTAGTAATCTAGATGTACTTAATATTTATCTTTTTTAAATTATTAATATGAATTAATTATGTTAATTATACTTAGTAGTTAAGTGCATGTTGCATTTATAAAAATAATGCAAAAAATTAGCAGTAATTTTGATTGTCTTTTTTGTTTCCCCCGAAGTGTAATTGTGGCAACCCTAGATAAAACCCCGCTAGCCTCGTCGGTCAGCACTCTAATTATAGTAGTTAAATTCTACTATGTTTTATTTCTATTACACCTAAAATTGTATACTATTTAGTCGCTGGAAATTTTAACAAAATTAACTTTGTTTAGCTACATATATACGAAGATACGAAATGAGTATATTAGAGGAAGTTTGAGAGTAGCTCCAGTGGTAGAGAATGTAAGGAGTAAAAGGTAAGCATGGTATGGGCATGTTTTGAGGGATAAATCGCATGTAACAAGGAGAACGTTAGTTATGAATGTGGAGGGGTACACCTGTAGAGGTAGACGTAGAAAGAGATGGATGGATTGCGTGAAAGGTGACATGAAGGGAGTGATGACTGAGATGACGTATGATAGAGTTATGTGGAGGACAGAAAACTGTTGCGCCGACTCTACGGTAGTAGGATAAGGAGGAAGATGAAGAGTAATATTCGTAGTTAGAGTAGCGCAAAGACCCACTCTCATGGTGATAGAGACCTCAATTTCTTTGAAACGTAGCAGGTCCTCTGACCAGTATGGTACTTGCTCCCTAGGTTTTTTACTAAGCGATATCCGGGATATTTTACCACACCGAAACTGAAGCTGACTCAAATTAGAACCGAATCTGTCATGAAAATAATGCTTTCTAGTTTCGGTACGTTTTTACGCATATGGTTAGCTCCGGTTTCAGATCTCTTTTAAGGTTGATGCTCGATAGAATGAATTTATAATGTTCGGTGATAGTCTTTCGTTTTTAAAAATATTTGTGAATGTAATGTTTCATATGTTATAATGTAAAAGAATCTAGTTTTCTTAATTTACTTTTACAGATTTTTGTGTGTCAATAAAATTTTGATTAAAGCTTAACGTTTTCTTTATTCTGTTCTTAACCTTCCGCACCGCAAGTGTCAAATTATAAAATTACATTACGGTCGGCAGACGCGTTTGTAAACTCCCAGTGATGCTTGCTTGCTTTGTGCTAGTGATGCTAATTGTTCAAGTAATAATTTATAGAGAATAGAAATGTATATACTCGATGAAGAATTTTCTTGTTCATATATGATGACAAATGCAAAGGAATTTTAGATACTATGGGACTAGAATTATCTACAACAAATCTGACGAAAAGTGTCACAACTTAACGTCGTATGAGTTGATATATCGAGATCTACAGTCAATCTTCTAATTGCAGGTGTACATTTTATGTTATCTGAACGTGGGGCCCGTATTATTGTAGTGGACGGCTACAAGTTCCGCAGGCAGTGTGACGTGGGTTTGAAAACAAGATGGTGGTGTAGTTCCCACTATAACCGTGGTTGTCGTGCTGTCGTCTACACGGTTGGTGAACAGACTATACGCTGCAAGAATGTACACACGCATCCTCCTATACGTAAATACTAGATTGTTATTTATAACTTGCAAAGTAAATGATTCTTTTATCAATTTCTTTCCAGTAACTTTCTTTTGTTTTTGCATAACTTTTTGTGTATATGATATCAGGCAGCTACTATTCTCTAATGGGTTATCATAGTACAAGATACATGATTTGTGATAGGTGAAAATGATTTTCTGATAGGTTACCGTATAATTAAAGAGTGCACCACAATCCTGTGTTTTTTGATTATTTGTATGCCACTGGTAAAATGAATGTTTGTACACTTTCTCATTTTCGTATGATATTTACATACTGTTATACTTTATTACTATGTGCTATGATATTATTAATAAATTCTAATTCTTATGATTAATATCAGAATATATTTTGTCATAATAAAGTTTTTGTACTAAAACTTTTAGTTAATTTACCTCCACCTATTTCTTCATACAGATGTAAATAATTTGCCAAATTCGTGGAAATTTTATGGATTGTAAGTTAGAATTAAATTACGTTGGAAAATGAGTTACTCTTAACTGTCATCCGTGAGACCGTCAGCACGAAATTAAAAAAAAAAATAGTAGCCTATGATCTTCCAGACTATGAGATCCGTTAACCAGTTCTGGTCAACATAGTAACAATCCATATAAACTTTCACTTTTATAATATTAGTAAGATGTAATAATTTTGAATTTGATATTTCAGAACCGATCTTTGGAAAATCAGCAAAAGGTTTGCCGATCATAATTATCTCGGGCTATAGGTTCAGCAAGCAAGTTGTTAGAGGCATCAAGACGCGATGGTTCTGCTCAAGTCATCACACCAAGGGCTGTAAGGCTGTGATATACACAGTGGACGACACTATAGTACGGTGCACCAATAACCACAATCATCCCCCACCTTCACGAAGAAAATATTTGGTAAACTAACATTGTGTAAAAGATGTGATAGAATCACATTAGACATGTTTATGGCCGGTTTCAGCAACGTTTAACAATTCGTCAGTATTAGTTCGATAAATTCATAAAATGCGTTTCTGAACTACTTAACTTGTGTTTTACTATAAACATAGATCAACTTAACACTAATGAATCGCTAGGTACAAAATAAGTGCAAACATCAGAAACCGATCATTAATGTTTTAGTCATATAAGTAACTTATTAAAATGATGGTAGACCATACAGTATTAGATGATTGAATGGCCCGCTCGTTTAAAACACAAGACGGGCGTAACGTAAAAGTATTTTGTCTATGAGTGTTTTCGTGCCTCTACCGAAATTAGGCCGCTGAAACGATTTCCACGTTTTACTACGAAAGGACAAGTATTATAAAGAAATTCATAATTGCCATACGTATAAATAAATTTGTGAATCCATGATTTTGACAATTTTATTTAACCATCCTCAATTTACTTTCTTACTTATGCTCACGTTCTTTGGAATCTTTTTACCTGAAATTAATTTTTTTTTTTTGCTATCATCGACCGAAAACTGAAACGACATTTAAATATGTAATAGAGTTTAAGGTCATACTTAAACTCCGAATCACGTAAACAATTGACATCCGACAGATTGTTTGATTTCGAAACGAAGTATTTAAGATTCGTTTTAATATTCGGCCGTTAGTCTTTTGTTCTGTGAAGCAGCTTAATTTTATTGCTTTAAAGAAAGAAAACAAAAGAAATTCTTGTTATACGTTTGTTTGTTTACAGGTCTTTTTATAATCAAGCCTGTTAAACGTAGGAGGTTGAGAGTTTACAAACGAGAGGGCGCGTTAGTCGCTGCCAGCAAGGCTGTAATGAGCGGGAAAATGAGTTGCCTTCGAGCTGCCAATGTGTATAAAGTACCAAGAACCACGTTACGGAGAAAGATTGCCAAATTAGGGAATAAGTAAAATAAGTCTGCAGTTCCTCTGGTATTGCGGATGGGCGTCGATAAACATCTCGGTGTTCCCGCTGCTCGTTTGCCCCTTCTCTTATAAAAAAAAGTCTGACCATGAAAAAAGAAAACCTATCAAGGCGCCACAAAAGGCAGCACTTCTTTATTCTCATAGCTAATGACATTTATCATTTTTCAATGTCATATCAATGATTTTTTTTAATGATGTTTTTGCCATTACTGGTAAATAGTTCCATAAGTTTCGCAACATTGCAAGGTATACTATTTTCTTGGTCAGCTGATAATATTGCAGCTAGTGTACCAAATAAATGATATTGTTATAATGTATTAGTTAATTTTATTAAGGGTAAGATTTAAGAAAAAACGCCTCAAGATGTGTAAGTCCCAATTTTTAGTTGTCTGTATATTCTCTTGGGATTTATGAGTTTAAGAAAAAACGTAATAAAAAGACCTATAAAAACTTTTAAATGCAATTGTGATAATTATAAATATAGATAATGTTTGACCTTTTCCTAGACAGTTTTTATTAGATTTACACGTTATTTAATTATTAAGGCCTTTCAGATTTAACGGCAGTTTTAATTGAACAGTTGGGCTGTGTAGTTCTTCTGTCAATTAAAATGTTGCCTTCAGTAAAAAAAAAAAATTATATATCATTAAAACTAAACTAGCTCAGTTTAATTAGTTGATTGACAAATTTTCGAGTAAATTGCATTGTATGACAGATGACATGTCACTGAAATGGGTGGGAAATTATTGTCCTTAACTATACATTGCAGGGGATCCTATCTTCGTGGAGTCATCCAGAGGCTTGCCCATTATTATATTGAACGGATATCGATTCGCTCGACAACGGTGCAACGGTTACAAGACTCGATGGTTCTGCGGATCTCATCATAGTAAAGGATGCAAGGCATATTTGTATACTGTTGAAGATGAGATTATTAAATATGTCACCACGCACAATCATCCGCAGCAAACGTCTAAAATAAAGTTACACTAGACTAGACGACACCTACTTTTATTAATGCTTATCATGTTAACAGCGAGAATTGATTTTGTAATTGTTTAATTATAAAATAGCTTTTGCCAGACACTCCGTCCGCGTGGAATAATAAAAAAGCAAATGTTCCCGTGTTCTTCCAGACTGTCGCCTACAGCTATGCTAAATTTAATATAGATCCGTTCAGCAGTTAAGACTACAAACTCTTAACAAACATCCATCCATACACCTATATATTTAAATCTCGCATTTATAACAGTGTTTAGAAATAAAATATGACATTTATATCTATAACATATTTTCGTGTACCAAATAGATCTATCAATCTTGATTAAGTGGTTATTTTACAGATGCATACTTCGTGAATACGGCTCGAGGCTCGCGTATTATTTGCATAGCAGGCTACAGATTCAGTCGGCACCGGCACTCTAGGTACAAAACTCGCTGGCAATGCTCCACGCACAAAGGCTGTCCCGCCGTTATATACACAACCAGCGATCGCATTGTTAAATGTAATAACATACATAACCATTAAGGTACAATTAAACATTGAAATTTATTATCTCTCTCTTTTTCACAATCTGGTTTACGTCACCAATTCCTACATCTCTCGGTGAAAAAGTAAAGTTTTCATTATAAGTTTAAGAAATAAAATAATACGTATAATCTAGTTCCTTATTTAAATGCAACATAGTCTTGTTTATCTATTTTTAATAAGTTTGTTGTGAAAACTGGTTGAGAACCCACTGAAATCTGGAAATCCGGCAGTCTACGATACCGGGCAATGAAAATAAAGGTCTACAAATCGAAGTAAAACTCTTGTCTTTATTTTGACACTTCATTTTAAAAGTTAGCTAACACCTTGGGCCTTTTAATAACTTTCCTTTATATTCTAGATACGCAAATAATAACAACAGCCCGTGGTGCGAAGGTGCTTTGTTATAATGGTTATAAGTACAGACGTCATCGTGTCTCGGGATTCAAGACAAGATGGTACTGCTGGCATCATGCACGAGGTTGTTCCGCGGTTGTCTTCACTATAGACGACCGTATTATCAAATATAAAAACCTACATAATCATCTAAGTTGATATCATAGAAGATAAATAGATAAGTGATAAAAATATTATGAAATAGTAAACGACTGATGATGCATTTTTTATAACAATAAACTGTAAAGTTTAATAAACTTTTTTATTACTTACAGCTAAAAAAAGTTTGTACTAAAAATGTTCGATTTTCTTAAACGATTGTTATCTAAATAATTCTAAGACCGCGCACACCTTTGACTAAACTATCACACAACTGTTTAGTCTCGCTTAGATTACTATGAGCTTATATGGAGCGCACACTACTCGTTTTTAGTTGTGCAACTAAATAGTTGAATTGGATACGAAACAATCCACAATCATACAACAATTGTGCGATAACTTAGTTAAAAGTGTGGGACCGCTCTAAATGTAACTATCATCTTTGATTGGAATAAAAAAAAGTGTGTGTTCTTCCAGACTGCCAAATTTTATCGACAATCGTTCAGCCATTAAAGAGATACTAACAAACATCCATGCATGTAAACTTTTGCATTTATGATGTTAGTAAAAAATAAGGTGTTATTATTATTCTAATCTCTGTTGTATTTCTAACTTCACTGGACAGTTTCAGTGATAACAACAACACCACGCGGTGCGACAGTGCTTCTCTTCAAAGGTCATATGTTCCGACGTCACAGAGTATCCAGGTTTAAGACGCGCTGGTTTTGTTCCAAACAGATGCAAGGCTGTACCTCAGCCGTCTACACTGTCGATAACCATATCGTTAAATACACTGGAGTGCATAATCATTGGAATTAAGTGTCATATGTCCAAAGTATACTAAAGTGCATAATCATTAACGTTAAGTCCATTTAACTGAACTATTAGTTAAGTAAG
Source organism: Papilio helenus (assembly GCA_026546675.1). Taxonomy (NCBI): domain Eukaryota; kingdom Metazoa; phylum Arthropoda; class Insecta; order Lepidoptera; family Papilionidae; genus Papilio; species Papilio helenus. Next base: position 6,763,418 of record JAOCNA010000005.1, read on the forward strand.
ACGTAAGTTATATCTTAAAAATATCATCATTTAAACATATTTTGTTTTTGATTCTACAGGTCATGTACATTTTACAATTATTTGACTGTGTTAACACAAACAAAAATATAGAATAATTTGCACATCTGCGAATAAATTCAAAGATCAATCCAATCACTGAATCAGCCAATGAGGTCTACTAAAACCCTCGGTGTAATCTATGACGGAATTTCTAATTGGATCTTTGTTTTACAGTTCCTACCTTCTTTACGTCGATGCGGGGCGCCGTGATTCTTTGTCTGGATGGCTATCAATACCGTAAGCATAGAGTAACATCGTCCAAGATACGGTGGTATTGCGTTCGACAGAATTACTTGTGCAGAGCGGCCGTGTACACCGTCGACAACAATGTAGTCAAAGTTTATAGTTGCCATAATCATTTGGAATCACGGTGACTGCAGTTTCTACAACACTTCGTTTATAGAATAAGTCTAGTTCAACTAATGCGATGGCTACGTCATTGTAAGCTACAATGTTGCCATGAATACCTTGTTTTGTGTTAAATTACTTTTATAAATAATGATTTCTGTGTACATTTGATATTATTGTTAGAAAGAGGTAGAAATATATTTTTAGTTGTTGTATCGAATTGATTTTTAAAGTTTTGTTTGTAAAATGTTTCATACGGAAGAAATGTTTCGTAAGGAAAAATTGTCTGCCGAAACTTACCGAGGTTGTATTTTTCTAGTAGTTATTATAATTGCAAAATTTAACTAAATTATTATAAGTCATTCTAAAAATGTTTAAAAAACTAGTTTTGTAATCCGTATTATATGCTTGTTATTAACCAAAATATTTGTCTTAAATAGTTATAAGTATACTAATTTTTAAACCCACATGGCACCTTGGTTTTCTGTTATTATATTAGTTTGTTTTTTATGTTTTAATATAGTTATTTTCAAAGCATGCGTTCAAGAATACAAATATCTGTTTTAACTTTTTAAAAAGAACTGCTATTTAATCAAATGAAATTTCGTGTCTTAATAAAAAAAAACTTTAGATAGGTAATATTGTGTTTTTTTGACAGCTGCTGTATACACAATAGTGTGGGAGCCTGATGAGGAGCCTACAGCAGAGTCTACAGAAGAGCCTACAGAAGAGCCTACAGCAGAGCCAGTTAAGCCTAATGAAAGTACGTCGACTCCGGAAAGCATCAATAGATGGTGCTGTAATGAAAATGAAAGTATGACACATTCTAAAGTAATTACACCTTCATTTTGATAAAGTACACTCCGGCCATTTCAAGAATTTAATATCGTAATAATGGAGATAGAAGTAGATGGGCGTCTAAAAATGTTTATACTAAATTTGTAAATCTAACTTCGGTAGTTGTCTTTCTGTCGGTTTAAAATTTCAAATCTAGTTAACTTTGATATCTAATTAAGATGAAAGAGATTTTGTATGATGATGTTTTACCAGGCCCAGTATTCAGTACTACAGAGAAAGGCGCTCGTACTATTATGTGGAGTGGTTACAAGTTCCTTCGGCAGCGTGTCAACGATGGCAAAACGAGATGGTGGTGCGGCACACACAATAAGAAAGGCTGCAAGGCTGTCATCTTCACCTTCCAGGATGACGTCATTCTGAAAGGCAACCCTCAACACAATCATCCTCCTGTATAAAGATAAAATGCCAAAGAATTGAAAAAATAAACAAATTTTAAGAATTAACCAAATTAGCTGATTAAGATAAACAATCGCACAACCGTTGTGCGATTGTCAATCGTCGATTGTTTCGCAGCTAATTCAACTGTGTAGTTGCACCACTAAAAATCGAGTAGTGTGCTCACCTCCATATAAGCTCATAGGAATCATAGCGCAAACAATTGTGCGATAGTTCAGTCAAAGGTGTGCGAGCGATCTAAATGTTTTTGAAAATCATAATCAAATATAATTTGTTAAAAATTGGATTGTTTTTATGCTATATTGTTTTCGAAGCTTTAAGATTGTATTCAATTGTGATTTTTTTTTGCCCTTATAAGATCTATTGTATTGTTCCTATTAAAATGTATTAATTAAAATAATATAATACAACTAATAGAAATAACATTTGTTTTATTCAATAAATTTAGAATCCGCTTATAATGCTTGTAGATTACAAAATAGAAAAACAACTAAAATCTTAAATTAGAATAGAACTAATTAAGTTTTCTGTTTTAGGACCCGATGTGTCATGGGTTAGAGGAAAACATGGCAAAAAAATGATACTTGTAGATGGATATTATTTCACGAGACACGCGGCCTCTGGCGGCAAGATGCGGTATCGATGCTGCAAGTACAACATAGGGTGTACAGCTTGCCTCTACACGCTACTGGACGATTCCGCAGTTGTGCGCATGAAGAATATTCACAACCACCCTATACATACGCGGCAACACTATCCGTACTATTGAAAAGATCATGTCACTCAGGGACGTTTTTAAGTTCATCTTATTACTCACATAGGGTTGGCGCAAAAGGTTTTCAAAAATCGTAAAGTTTAGGCATAATTTTTAGGGCCAGTCTGTCGCTAAGACTACTTAGGAGAGAAATTACAAAGTTAGAAAAAAAAAATTAAAAAAACATGAGTAATAAAACATAATAAGTATAACAAATCTTCAAACTTTAAATGTTGTTGTTGGTTAAATTAGTATTTGGCATTAAGTACATACTAGCGTTTGTACGCGGTGTTTAAAAAAAAACAAGTAGAAAAATATAGCCTATGTTATTCAGTGTTAATGTAGCTTTCTAGTGGTGAAAGAAATTGGACAACGTAGTTTATAACTTTAATCATTACTAGATGTTGCTCGCGTCTTTGTCCGTGTGAAATTAAAAAATAATAAAAAAAATACCCTTGTTACTCACTGATAACGTAGCTTTTTAGTATTTCAATACATACTAAAATAAAAATCTTTATAATATTAGTATATTATAAACAAAAATACAAATCTGTCCTCTTTAATATCTATCTTAGTAAGTATAGATTAAGTGTGGTATCCGCTGCACTTAACTTTAACATTGGGGGATTATGAACCTAACTTAGAGTGCGCTTTCTTTAAACATTAAAGGCCTTTACGCTTAAACGTCTTTGAGTGCTGTAAATATTTTTTTTATTACAAAGTATTACTTAGTGTTGCTTAACAGATTTTAAAGGGTAGGGTTTAATTCAATTCTTATTCCCAGAATATGATACATCGATTCTTTTTGTACTTATTTTTCTCTAGTCTAGTAATCTATTTGTTTTAATGTGAGACTGTCCTTTGTGTACGTAATAACTTGTTATTCCTGTTCCTGTAATTAATAAAAATGTTTAAAGACACTAGTCTTTTATTACAAGTGAAAACACTATTAAAATAGTGACACAAACTACTTCATTAAAAATAGCAACGCTCAGTCACAATTGTGAGATCATAAAATGTTCATCATTTGAACCTCAAAAAAAGTACCCATACTTAATTAATAAGAAATATAGCCTGGTGGAGTCGCTGTCGATTGATACTGTCTGAAAATATGACTAAAAACATATATGAATATAGAAAAAAAAACAACAACAGTACGATAAAGATCTTGTGAAACGTTTTACATTAACTAGAGGGCGCTAGTGAGCGTAATTTGACGCTTTATAGGTAAAGATTATCGCTAGCGTCACAAACAAGGATGAAAGCGGAAAAAAACGTGAGTGCGTTGTAACTCCGACACTAATTTCAACATACTTTATGCCAAAACTTCCAGTTATTAATGTTTATTTTTCTTTGCAGTCCGTCCAACGTTTTTTACGACAGAGATCGGTGCGAGAATAATGAAGTTACGGGGTTACTGCTACACGCGACACTCCGTCTGCTCGTCTCGAGTGAAGTGGTTGTGCGTTGAGAATAGAACCAACGACTGCCATGCCATAGTTGTTACTATCGGCTACACGATGGTCGACCGACAAAATAAGCATACCCATCCACCAAATTTAACTTAAACTAGTTAAAAAAATAATTAGTCCGACTGGCTGCCTTCGGCACAAAACTCTTCCGTTACTCATCTTAATTATACATCCCTTTTACATCGTCCATCCATACAATTTTCTATACTGTCGACTGTAAACGTATAAATCCAGGCCGATGGATTGAAACTTTGGCCTCCTGATTATTGAGATGCCATAGATCTTGGCACTCTCTCTGACTCGAAG
>JAOCNA010000005.1:6937521-6948401 GCA_026546675.1 Papilio helenus
GTCATATCTGAATCCACTCCCTTCTTAAGCATATCCTCTTTCACACAATCCATCCATACTTTATTCGGCCTTCCTCTTTGTAGCCATCCACATTCAATATTAACACTTTCTGGTTTATGTCCTGATCGTCTTTAAAGACGATGGATGTAGTTGCAAATATAATAATGGCTGACATGAAGGTTGAGAAGTAAATCTTCACAAGTTATTTCTTTCAGCAGTTAATAGACACTTATTTTTATTACATTGTTGTGGGAATAACGGGCAAATATTTGTTTATTTTCTCTTTCAGCTTTGGATTTTGTTTTCCATTTTGACGTCAATCGACTGGTCCTTTGCCAATTTGTTTTTGTATCGTCGATTATCTGGAATGATAGAACTCGGGTCATTTATTAATTTGTTATTCTTGCCAAAACGTTTTTAAACCGCCGACATCCGATATTGGAAGATTTCATTTGTTTTGTTTGGATATAAAGAGGAATTAATTGATTATTACAAGAAAAATAAAAGAGTGTTAATTTTAGAAACAAATGAAACCTTTGTTTGTCATTTGTCTATTAAAACTTAACAGAGTCGACGCTCCAACTTAGCTTTTTTATGTAAAATGTCCAGCCAGTAACCTTGAATCTCTACGCCTCCGCAACCATTTCTCATTCCAGTACAAGTTCCAAAATGGAACAGTTAGCATGAAGTCACAATATGACGAGGGTTATTTATGTTAATACCGTAAGACTCATGATTAATTCCCTAATGTCGCGGTCCGGCCCCGGCGGCGCTGGTGTCGCACCGCGTATAAATCGCAGCCTAATTCATGCATAATGCAAACAGCCATGAATGTCTCATATCTCGAACCGCAATGTTTTAGCCTACTTAACCTGGTGCAGATTACCTCACGACCCCTACTATCAAATTTCAAATGAGAAATTAAACATCTTATAAAAAAATTGTGACAATATCATTCACTTCTATCAATGGATAGGTTATAAATTGTTGTATTTTTTGTCTATTCGGTGTTGGTGAAGAGTTTTAGAACTAATGATAATGAAAGACACAATTAAAATCAATAGGCGCTTTAAATTCACAACAAAGCAACAGCTGTCATATCTAATTAATCGCCTATCCATTTATGCAGATTAGTGCATACTCTACGCACGTCTTTTGTTTAAATCCAATCACTTGAACTGAAACCTTATATATGTACTATATGGTCGCAGATAACCTCAACAAAGGGCAATTCAGGATTGTCTCAGATTTTATAGATCAATACCTTTTCCTTTATAATCTACTAGCTGTTGCTCGCGATTTTGCCCGCGTAAAATTAAAATATAGCCTATGTTACTCACAGATGAATTATCTTCCTAACGGTGAAAGAATTTTTAAAATCAGCCTTGTAATTTTTGAGTTATTTCAATACATACAAAAATACAAATCCTTCCTCTTTATAATATTAATAGAATAGATAATAGATTAATAGATTATAGATTATAATCTATTTCCATTGGCGTTAAAATAATTGATATCTCATTTTGAATGAGAAAGAAAGAGAACGAGGTATGTTTTTCACGTTTGTATCCACACGGGAATCCAGCTCATCGAATGTAGACTGCGTAAAACTCATTCCATTGATTTCAGAACCCTCCCATTTATGCGTACGTTGAGCTAAAGTTTGTAGTTCCCTCTTTGATGTTGATAGTTTTGTAGAAATTTAAATGAGATGGCGACCGCTATAGGGGAACGTTGAAATTTTTTTACACTCTTTGAACAGTTATTTTTGTAGTCACTTTTGTGATGTCACTTGTAGCATGAGAACTCATAGTAGGTGAGTAGATTAGTTCGTTTAATGAGATGCGTCAGCGACGAGCCACGTATGCGTTATGTTAATGATATATCACAGGAAGTTAAAGTTGACGGTCGCTTTTTTAAACTATACAATTTGTTAAAAGACTAGTAACATTGTAATAGTTTTCTTAATATTTATGATATGAATTACGGTCATACTCCTAAGAACTGATATGGGAAATTTAATTTTAAACTTTTTGTTGGATTATCTAGCTGTTGTTCGCGACTTCGCCCGCGTGTTATTAAAAGCCTATGACACTCACAGATAAATTACCTTTCTAACGGTGAAAGAATTTTTCAAATCGGCCCTGTAGTTTTTGAGTTATTTGAATACATACAAAAATCCAAAAATACAAATCTTTCCTCTTTATAGCGTTAGTATAGAAGTATAGATTATACAAACACTTTTCAATTGATATGACTAGAAACTAGATATTACCGTATTAAATAGTTAAAATGTTCATTTTGGGCCTTGGTTTATTGCGATAGGCTCCAACTTTATCACATCTAAGATTCAAAAGGAATGTAATAACACCATAAAAATTTATTTTTGTCCCTTTTTAATACTTTAAAGTTAAATTTAGTAACTTTCAATTTAAATACATGTAATAAAGTACCATTTAAAGTATATCTTACGCAAAGTAGTGGAGTTGTCATTAATTTCACTAAAGACGAGAGAGGTCTTTATACAAAAAACATGGCTTCGTTAAAAAGTGTTTGAAGTAAAGTAGTCCAAGGCTGTTCTTATGCGCTTTGTAAGAGCAAAGCTCGCGCGGGTTCACTTTGCGTTTGGTTGGATGAAGAGATCTTATCGTCGACGAGTGTTAACTGTTATGTCACATAATGAAGGACTATTTAAAGAAATGACATGCGAAATCAATCCTTTTATTAAATAGTTGTTGCCCTCGACTCTTTCAAATCGATATTTGATGGATTTGCATTTGTAGACAGTTCTATTTAAATAAAACAGTCTAGCCAGTATGAAAATATTGATGTTTTCCAACATTAATTACTAAAATGTATAATATTATTTCTATAGAGCGATTTTCGCTTTCATTTACAGCAAGAGTAAAAACAGAAATATATTTTAATTTCAATGATTCAACTCGTAATTGCGTTTTACGTAGTGAAAGTACTTCGTTACTACGCGAGGGTTTTACCTTCGACCACCCCTCGCGTCCCCCTCTAGCTCCGTATTCACTTCACCCCTTAATTTGTACCCCCACTTGTTTTTGTATCGCGAAATTGTCGATCAACGCTAGATGAATACAAAGAGCTTTAAGGCTATACTACTGTAATTACATAAATAGCCTTGTAAGTAAATGTAAGTTGTTTTAGCGATCGTTATTACGATCTTAAGATCGGTAGTTAACAAATAAAAAATGTTACCTTTCTATAATATTAATGTTTACCTTCACTTTAATAAGATCAATCTACCTTAGATATTTTGTTAAGACCGACCATTACTATTGAAAGACTAAGCCACAGATTATGTATCTCATAACGACTTAATTAATTTGTTCACGTGTTACAGTCTAATAGTAATTTACACGAATACAATTTTAGTCGAAATAACCATTTTACGTACAGACTATATTCATGAAAATTATCTCGTAAGCACGCAGACACGCGATCGCCACCAGAATTATCTCTTTCGTATGTTTTATAGTCTATGTTTTAGTAAACAACAATAACAGCTAGGTAGAAAGTTCACTCATATCGATCGATGAAAAAGGTTTCATTTGTCGAGTCTGAAATAACGAATAGAGTTGTCCTATACCTTTAACAACGAAACTAATTTATCACGACTTGTTGCAATTGTTTCTTTTGTTATTGCTGTCTTTGTTTTTTGAAAGAGAATTTGTGAGAAGACAGTATATGTCGCTACAGTTGAAACTATTCAAAATTGACAAAGATTTTGCTTCACCAAATAACCGTGGAGAAAAAGGACAACAAATAATACTGTCTCTTTTCCTCGCGGCTCATTAGCACGAGTCGTGCCCGTTGTATCGTAAAGGCATTTCGTTAAGGCGAAATTTTCATTTCAATTTAAAGCTTTTGTTAGATATAACTCCTTATTAATGTTACAATGGAAATGCATTCTTTTAAAATAGCACAATGTCATTTAGATACCTACCATTTAAATTACTATAGTAAGTACAATCGGTTAATTTGACGGTGGTAAAATTTAAGTAAAGTATAAACGATAACCAATAGCTTTTTAATATTTGTACGAAAATTGGTCGGTCGGTACAATAGTTCAACCGTTTAGGTGACGAACTCTAACAAAATCCATCTACCTAAACTTTCGCATTTATAATATTAGTTAGATAAGTAAGAATGATAAATTTAAATGAAACTTATTCGTTCGATTTCTTTCTCCGCTCCGAGGATATTGGAGTGGAGACTGAAAGTTTCAGTAAACGGCAGAGAAAGTTAGATACCGTAGCTTTCAGAAAGTTAAAACGGCTCTCGAGAATTTAATATGTTTCTTGTATTGTTATATAGCAAACTACTTATTACTCATTTTCAAACGATAATTACGTTTAAAGTTATTTATACTGCCATACTTTAATTGTATCACTTAAACTAAATACCTTGGCGAAGATTTCTCTCACTTAAACGCTAAGGGAATTCCTAGTATCTATTAAGTGGCAAAGGTTTCAATAAAAAACTACTACCTACATCCTATTTTCCACCTTTTTCAACAAATAAAGTCTTTCGATCATTTTTTTAAACATCTTAATTATTACTTCATAATAAACTAAACTTCAATTACATTTATCTTATATTCTATCATCTTTATAGAATATTAGATATCGGCAGAATGCATATGTAAAAGTAGGGAACATTCGCTAGCTTTTAATGTGAGTAGTTTCCGAAGCGGCCATTTGGACAAATTTGAGTAGGAATTTTTTTAAAGTTTCTTTCAAACTGGAAGGATCGGGAAAACTTGGAATGTCTGATGCATCTAGATTTACATTAAAATCTACTTACATTAAAGTTGTAACATTTGACGAAGTTTCAACTGAAAATGTTGAAGAAATAGATTTAAAATTACCGTTTTTGTACTTAAGTAGAAAGTCATTTAAATGGCATAAGGCCGTATTCTGAACGTTTTTTAAAACAGTAGTAGCATCTTAAATGATGTAGCCACGTTTGAAGTAACAATTCCATTAAAAATTTGACATCTGTCAGATTGTAAGCATCACTTACGAAGGCAATTTTTAAACTTTAAGATGTCATAAAATCATTTAGTTTTAAGTAAATCGTAATAAAAAGTAATTAGTGAACAACATAATTTTTTTAACTAGTGGAAATGGATTTAACTGGAAAATTGACAAGTAATAAAATTGGTATTAATAAATCGATTGACAAATTAATCATCGTTAGCACAGCGGTCTATACCAACAAAGTAATTCCACCGTCTAGTGGGCTACGCTCGCACAAAGCTTGTCCCGCTTCTGTAACAAAGCTCTTTGACGTTAGTCTTTCAGATCGATAACACATGCTTTTTAAAATAGCTGTTTTAGCTTGTATGTGATAATGAGGTCATAGTTAAGATAATACAATAGAAAGAAGATATCTAGACGTATCAGTTAAGCCCGCTGCACATTCAGTTTTAACTGAACAGTCCGATTGATTTATTTAAACGATCTGATTGTTCAGATAAAACTGAACGTGTGTAGCGGGCTTTACAGTGACCAAAACTGAAGGTCTTGGCGTTTCCTATAGATTTGTTAGAAGCAGTTATTGTATTATGAATTATTTATGCACTGTCATGAACGTTTTTAAATCTAAACCTATGTTATATCAAAATAAAGAAACTTCTGTATTTATTTAATGTAATATTTTGCTTTTAATGTCAATGTATTTAAGGGTACTATTGTAAGCTTAGATAATAGCTCTTGATGTATAACTCGCTGTGAATCTATTAATCTTATTTCGTTCCGCGGCAAAACAAATCCGCCATGTTTGTCGATATAAATGGTGGTTGTCAGGGTACTCGGTTAGTGCTGGAGTGTGCGATGTGACGTCATTTGTTGACGTTGTGCTATTGGATAGTTTGGTTTTGTTAACGTCAAGTGTAAGTGACACGACACAGCATGTCACGTCACTATTAGAACGGGCATACACCTTTGAGTAAACTATCGCACAATTGTTGTGCGATTGTCGATCGTTTCGCAGCCCACTCGACTGTTTAGTTGCACATCTAAAATCGAGTAGTGTGCGCACATTCATATAAGCTCATAGGAATCAAAGCATGACTAAACAGTTGGCATTGAAGGCACTTACGCAAACACCCTTCGAGAGCGGTGCGTTTAAACCTCACCCCGCACTAGAGAACAGCGCGTTCAAAGCGCTCGTCCCACACTCGGCGGCTGCGGCGCTTCTAGCCGCTCAGTCCATACAACTTGCTCGAGGTTACGAATCTCATTCGGATTCCGACGAGGAGATAAATGTTCACGACGAAAGCGACGACGAAGGTGATAGACAGAGGAACAAGACGAGGTCTAGATCGCCAAGCCCGTGCCGACAACGACCGTTGACCTCGAGCGACCTGCCGCTACAACTCACCAAGCACGACCGTTGATGTTTCAACTCTATATAATGTATTTGTTTACTTGTTCAATATACTTAAAATCATTCCTATCGAATGTTCACATCAGAATATAATATTTTTATGTAAATTTCGTCCAAGGGTGTTACTCCCGTTTGCTTGTAAATTTATGTAAATATTAAGAGAATTAAGTTGTTGATTGTTGTAATGGAGACTAATGGTTAGCTGTTCAAGCTATGCACAAACGATGTCGCTTTATTTATAAACTTTTGCTATTGTATAGACGCTATGTTGTTGTTATGTTAAAAATGTAAGTAAGTTATGAAATACCCTTAGTTAATTTTATATGCATGTTGCATTATGTTTGTATTTAAGTTATGGTAGTGGTAATAACTTGGATAATGTTTAAAGAAGTAATTGATTGCAAGGTATTACCAAAGTATCAAATTGGTGTAAGCACGGTTCATTCAACTCATTAGTTCCTACGCACTTTACCGTGTAGCCGGGGATGTAAATTAAATTTATTAAAAAACAATTAATAGTAATTAATGCGACATTTAGACAATGTTATTAATGTAAATTACAAAATGATAACACCAATGTAATAGAAGATATTGTATATAGTTAACCGTTAAGCTTGCTAGAGCACTGTATTATTTATTATCTAAATGAACATATATATTTTATTGTAAAATATAGTAGAGAATTTACAAACGTACCTACGAAAATAAACAAATTATCTGACTTTTGACTTTAATTTTGTAAAATCCTGCTTACAAACTGAAATCCAAAGAATTTCTAAACCTACTCTGATCAATGAATGACACATTATTTTTAAAAAAGTCTTTGAAAACAACTGTCTCGAAAAACTTGTAACAAGGAGATAGATAAAAATAGTTAACAACTAGGAAAACTACAAGCGCAAGTTCAGTTCAATTGTCTGGAAATTAGCTAAATTAATACCTGACACGGCAAATCACTTCCTTCCTTTAATGTATATCTATATAATTATTTAAGTAACATACCTTTTAATTCTCAATCGTTATATTCGTATCATCGAAAACAATTATCCTTTTTCGTCCATTGTTAATAAAAAGTTCTCGAATTGTTCTTCCCGGATATCGATAATCATGTTGGAGAAAGGAGAGCTCGGAACAAAAACATTCCGGTTGAACGAAACCCGACAGTAAATCTCTGTATGATTTTGTTTTGTAGATATTCTGTGCTCTAAGCATGTATCAATTAGAAACGTGAGGGATTCTCAGTCGAATTATAGCACGTCCGGTATTCCTGCAATGTTCTTTAGCTTAAATCGACATGCGACTTTCATCGGGCAAGCAACTACAAAGGAACTGCCGCAAGTGATATTGGTTTTGTTATGAAATGATATTTACTCATGACCGATTTATACATTTCTGAGTTTTTATAAACATTGTAATATAACATTTCTTTACCAAACAAATTCTTCTTAATCTTATTCAGATTTTAAGTTACAATCTAGCATTGAAATGCTTAACCAGTAAGGAAGTAGTTTTCGATATATGTAAAACACATACTTTTTACTCTTGAATCTAAATCAATCCCCTGTGTTTTTTGTGTTAACTCTCCTGTCCCATGGGTTGCCCGTAAGAAATTGCTTACAGCAATAAGGCCGCCCTTGCGCAAATTTGTTAACTTAGTTTTAAATTTGTGTACTGTATATATATTGTGCAAAAAGTATTAAATAAATAAATTAAATAACGGAAAGAGTATATAAAATTATAAACACCGATTAATGCTTATGTAAAGCAACAACGTTACATGTAATTCTCTCTAATACCTTAAGGTTACATTACGCAGCGGTGCGTTTACATTAACTTAATTAAATTATACTTGCGTCTGAGATTCTTAAATCACGTTAGCTTGTTAGAAAGAATTCAGGGTCATTCTTTAGTGACAATACCTTTCAGGGCCAATATAATTATTAGAACACTAGCTTTCGCCTGCGACTCCATCCGCAAAGAGTTATATTCTTAATTAGTAGCCTGTGTTTTTCCAGACAATGCTGTACATCTGTGCCAAATTTCATCGAGATCTGTTCAGATGTTTATGCTGTAATCTAACAAACATCCATCTATCTAATCTTTCGCATTTATAACATTAGTAAAAAAATATAAGTCTTACATATAAACTCAAAAAAAAAACTACTAGGTATATTCAACATGTTCAGTTAATATTTATACATTTAATATGTTCAGTGCGTTTTGTTTGCATGCAAACTTTTCCATCCATAGGTTACTTTGTATCTTAATAAAATTATTGTCATCATTGTATTTCAAGGCAATATCCATATAAAATAGATCTCTGACTATCATTTACAAATTGCCTTTAGCGCTAAGCGTAGTCTAAGTCTTCATTTTTACAAAACAGTCTTATTCTGGATACATCTCGTAAACGCCGTCTTATTCTGCACCGAACCCGTGATTCAAATTATTTTTAAACATTGGAAATGCAATACAAATGCAATATAAATTACTCTATTTCATTTACTGCAGATTTTTTTAATATTTCTTCGTCGTAATAATTTGTATTTTGATGTAATGAAAACCAGGGAAATTTCAGGTACAAACGTGCTAGTATGTGCTATCGTATACAAAGGCGATTATTGTAAATATTATAGATAGAAATATTTTAATATGTCCGTTAAAATGATATTATGGTAGAAGGTGTTCTTTTTTGTTTCATTTGAGAATAGTGCGGCTTCGATAAAGTTGTAAGTTCGTGATAGCCGCGGAGTGTGGATGCATGTACGCGCGCCGATCCAATAACAATAAATTTTGTGTCGTTTGAAGCACCGAGCGCTACACTGCTGCTCGCGACAACACAAACAAACATATCGCAAGATTTTTGATGAAAAATTCTACAGTAATATACATTTGTTACATCACAATGCATACTTCGTATTATAATTGTGGACAGTTGGATGGATAGATGTTTGTTACTACGTATCAATTAAAGGACGTAACGGTTCTAAATGATATTTAACAGATGCAGAATATGTCTGGAAGGCTACTTACTAGTTTTTTTTATTTCCGTGCGAATAAAATCGTAGGCAACAGCTTGTTTTATAAATATTTTTAAGGAAAAAATATATAATTTTCATTAACATTAGCATCCCTTAACCTTGTATATTTGTTTTCGTAACAAATCACCTTTTCATTACCTTATGTATGCAAGGTTGATTTTTATACTAACTTTAAAGCGTCGTTGTTAAATCATGAAGACATTTTTCTTTAAATTTATTTTATAATTAGTTTTAGTCGCTGAGTTCCCAATTATCCTGTTTTCAATCGAGAAAACCACTTCCTCCAGTTCTAAATAAGCTTCATAAGTAGTGAACGACATCAAATCGAATAATTAAATTAGATCTCAATGGATTAAGACAATATCCTTAACCATTTGTATTCTATGTATTGTTCACAGAGATTTGTTAACATCAAACTATTTAACATTTTTGGGTTCTAATTAACTGTTGCGATCGAATGCATGATGGTGCTCCTAAGAATACGATTGAATTTTCCTAATGCGTTTTCTATGTCGAAATTTGTACGCTTTCCTCTTGATAAAGATTCAACAAGTTGAAATTTCGTAAGGGCCAAATGTTAACAGGCACCAATGAATGTTCATTTGTCGATATATGTATGAATATAGTAAACATAATGATTACAACTACGGTTTCGAGTGCCCCTTACATCGCCTCTTTTGTAGAAGAGCGCGCACATATTTGACTAAACTATCAAACAACTGTTATAGTCTCGCTTTAATTCTTATGGAGGTACGCCACATTACTCTATTTTTAGTTGTGAAGCTAAACAGTTGAATAGCTGCGAAACAATCGACAATCTCATAACCCTTATGCGATAGTTAAGTCAGAGGTGTGCGCCCGCTTTAATAATGATATTCGAGCACTGCAAGGTAGATCTATTTGTCTATTTTATTTAGAAAGGCTTATAGGGACTATATTGGATAGTTTATAGACCATTAATTAATGTTAACGATAAAATCGTTCGAGCCGTGTTTGTTATAGCTACGACAAATTGGAACACGTTGCAACAGTACGGTTGTAGAAAGCGGTTTCTAATGCCCTGTAATATTTGAACAACAGATCAGGAAGTTAAGAGATTTATGTCTTAAGTTATGATTGATAGCGTGATAGTGTCTGGAATTAAGTAACTAGTAAGTAGACTTGACAAAAAAACAAATGAAACACTTTTAAAGTTGGTAACGTAGAATATGGCAGTCTTGTTGCACATTCTTGTATAATTTTAACATTTTCCTTAAAGAGTTTAGTCAGTAAAATAACATTAATTCTTTAAATACTAAGTTATTTAAGTAAATCCACGAAGCGGGACTCGTAAGGCATACACCATATGGTGTCCCAGATATCGCCACTCCCAGCGCCCAGCGCCGCGCCCTGTGCGCCCGGTGTGGGCTATTCTCGGCA
>JAOCNA010000005.1:7182905-7193142 GCA_026546675.1 Papilio helenus
TGTGCAGGTTGCATCACGATGTTTTCCTTCACCGTAAGAACGTCGGTTAAATTATGTACATATGAAAATCGAAAAAAATCGAATATCACATTGGTACATGGCGGGATTCGAACCCAAGACCTGTAGATTAACTAAGTTCTATGCGTATACAAAATTGTCATCCATTGTATGTATAAATAAAATATTAAAAGCTGGTAAACTGTATTGCTATCCAATATGTATTATGTTATAGTTTTTGTGAGCAATCAAGTGTGGGTTTTACTTACAAATGTCCTTTTGTCCCAGCTTTGTCCAGCGTAATGGACGCCAAGACAGGGCTTATTATTGTTTACGCTTTTATGTCAAGATATTCCTCGTAATCTACGTCGTAGTTATATTTATTAGTACTTTCTTATAAATCTAAGCTAAAACGTTTCTCTCTAAAAGAGATATATATTATCTATTAGCTTTCGTCCGCGACTCCGTCCGTGAATTAAAATAAAAACAAAAGTAAGTAGCATATGCGTTCTAACTCTACATCTATGCCAAAATTCACCGAGATCCGTTCATCAGTTTAGACTACAAACTCTAACAAACATCCATCTATCTAAACTGTTTTCATTCATAACATTAGTAAGATTTTTCAGAGAGATTTAAAATAAAAGGCCACAAAGATACCCGTCAAAATTACCAAAAACAAAACACACTCTAAAATACGATATCTCCTTAATTTATTGGCACAAATACCATTTGAATATAATTGAAATAATCTCTTAGGGAAAGTGAATAAGTAACAATAGCGTCGACCCTTATAAAGCATTTAACATATGCCAGGCCTCCGCAAACCCAAGAACAATGTTATAGCTATTAACATGTGAATGCCTCTATTCAATACAATAAAATAATAGCATATTGAATGTCTACTTTATCACATCATTTTAGTGTGAAGATCGGTAGAGGTAGGCCTAGGAGATGGATAGTGTGAAATGTGACATGAGTAAGGGAGTAACAACTTATGACTGAAGATCAGCCTGCAGTACAAAATACTGGTGCGCCGACACTACGTTGGTAGGATAGACAGGGATATGATCAAGTCATTATTTTAAACAGTTGATAAAATAATGAAATTCATTTGATGGTTTGTCTTTCAAATCAACATTCAGAATGTTGAAGTATTCTTCAACTTCTAATCTACCTATACTAGTTTGAATTCATATTTGAAGATATTAATTTCTAGAACTTCGTATGTACCAAATGTTACTTTAAGCATCAGCTGTTGCTAATCTAAAAAAATGTTACAAAAACTAGTCAAGCAAAGATACTCACAAACTCTAGAAAAGCGTCTACGCCTCGTAGACCGTAGATCTCTAATCCTACGTCAGTTTTACCCCTACATGAGAATATCTTAGTTTAATAAGATAAATGAATAATTAGTTATATTAACTTAATTTAAATGATTCAATTTAGACACTGTCCTCTGAGTCAACCTTTTTGTAATATTTTCAAATTTCTCTTCCATTTCAGCGTAACTTTTTAAGTACGAAAAAAGCCAACGAATATTTCACGATAAGAGATTCCTGACACCGTAATTGCTGAAAGCGTCAGCGTTTGACGCTAAATAAAATATACATTGTATATATTAAATGTCCGTGTGGAAACCTAATTTTTCGCACCAACTCCATAGGGTCTGTAAAGACGAAATCAACAGTTTTGCGCGCGCGGCTACGAACCCACCCCTCAGTCGGCCCTTGGACGCAGGGGCGAGCGCACGTCTGTTCCTACCGCAAACGCTCACGACGTCGTTGTAGACAAATCTTGACAGAAACTATACCCACTGTGATAACAAAATAAATTAACCAATTAAAATACCTTTACATATACTTAAAATAAATACGTTAGAATAAACTTTAGCATTAGTAGTGTTTCTTGTGAGTTAGGGTTTAAAAGATGTGGTGTAATACCGAGGTGGGGTGACTATGAACAGAACATAATTATGATCACAAAATGATCACCAGAGACCCGGAGCGACACTGAACGTGTAGCCAGGTAATCATTTTTTTAAAACATACATTTTTTCATGTAAAAAATATACCATCCTGACTGAACATTCTGCTACAAATGGTTTTCATTGTGTAATTGCTTTTTATTCAAATTTAGAATTGTTACGTTTTGTGTAAAACTTATGTGAAAATAACAGATAACAATCTCGTGTTATTAGCAATTTTAATTTTTTTAAATGTATTTTTAATATTTATTACATGTATACATTTTTATTATATGTATACATTTTTATTTAATGTATAAATGATTTGTTCGACTATTTCAGTAATATATTTATAACATTATGTAATAGAAAATATTATTTTTTTAACATTTCATAAATTTAATAAGTAACCGAATATAAAAATTCATCTTCAAATTCAGACTCATCGCTACTTTTTTAAAATAAAGTTATATTTAAAAATATTACAAAACATAAATAATTATTTAGTTAACCTTAGGATAAAAAAAGCTTTGCAAGAATAAAATTAACAGCAGAAAACATCTGAAATAATTTGATTTAGAGTTAGTTAGGTCTTAAAGAGAGAACTATATATATTTAGTAAGACTCCCAAGTAAAAACAGTTAAATTTCAAAATACGGGTAAGAGATAGCCAATTCTACATAGGCACGTTGAAGAAATTTGTCCAGGATTAAACTAAATATGGGTCTGTAGACTATCTACCCTTCTGGGTTACGGGCGTGAGTTACGTTGTCGTAGTTGTACAAATAATTTCTCTAACTAGAGAGTTATTTAGTTATTTACTTTTGTTTAAACATACTAAACAAACTTAAATTGTTGTTTAAATATAACAAACTTGGACAAACAAAATTTATTTGTCATTTTGTTAGCTATATCCTTGTCCAAGTTTCAGAAACTAATTTCAAGCAACAATTACATCGGTCATTTCTCTCCAACTCTATATAACAGTAGACGGACAGATTGACAGCGCCCTCTACAACTAGTTTACTTGTCTTGAATGTCAACAATTTTCCTTTAAATGTTCATAGAACTATTGTTGGCTATACACGCTCAGTTTTATCTGATTGTTTTGTTAGATATGTACATCTGAACGATCTATCTAAACTGAACGTGTGTAGCGGGCTTTATGCGCAAATTTACGTGGATGGATGGATCTTTGTTAGAGTTTGTAGCCTCAACTGCTGAACGGATCTCGATGAAATTTGGTATAGATGTAGAGGCTAGTCTAAAAGAACACATAGCCTATTGTTTTGTTTTAATTCCACTAAAGTCTTAATTGTACTAAAAATTAAAATTAATGTTAGTGATTCCAACAAGCTCCAATATCTAAAATTTCTTGAGAAGAAATTAAGCTCATTTGATACGTCTGTTATTAATAAAACTTATGTATGAAAAGGCTTTTGCACAATGCAATTTGTTCTCCGTTGGAAAATATTTTTAAAGTTCACTGAAGCATCGAACGCGCCTGGATGAACAAACCGACATTTTTATATATCTTACCAGTCTGCAAGTTTGTATAAAGGGTTTTTACTGAACATTATTAATATTGGCATACTATTTAAGCCGGAAACCTCGTGACTGTTATACCAACGTAGTAAGCTGTATGATAAATAGTCTCACATATTAAATTACACGAACACAGAAATAATATTTTTTCAACATCTTAACTTCGAGATATTAATGTATAAAAATATACATCTGTTTTAATCGACTTCAATAAGGAAGAGATTCTCAATTCTACTGTTTTTTGAGGTTTTTTTTGTTACTTCATAACTCTGTCTTTAAGTTAATAATTATTTCAAACAAGTACTAATTATGTTTCAATATAGTCATAGTTACAAGAAAGGAGGGTTTTCTCGCCTTTAAAGTAATTCACGAGACCGTTTGGTTGCTTTTAGTGCATTCTGTTTTATAATATTTTATTTTAAAGTCACTTTTGTTGTCTATACATATAATAAAATTGGTGTGTCTATTTGTAATATCAAAAGAAAAATTCCAGATTACGGGAAGATGATATGTTTGCGTTGCTGATAACGAAAATCGCATTTTTTTTGTCTGTCTGTCTGTCTATTCACAAGCCGCGTTTGTTCCGGGTAATCTCCGAAACGACTGGACCAATTTCGACCGGACTTTCACTGAAGAGTAGCTGACATAGACGGTCATATTGTAGGCTACTTTTTTATCGTTATATTGGGTGGATAAAGTCACGGGCAACAGCTAAAAATTCAAATAAATTTAATTAGTGTAAACACACGGTAACTTTTACAACTGCCTACTCAACACATTGACTTGGTAACAAAATTAAAACATTAAAGCTCTCTCTAAAAATAAGTAAGGTCGAGCTAACATTGAAAGGTCATTAATTAAGGTAATTAAAGATTAAGGGTACTACGAGATGGACGGAGCGTACAATTAAGGGCCTTTGATTACAACAATTTTGTTGTACAACAAATTAACAAAGTATTATATTTCTACGGTTTTCTTTGACCAAGTTACAATTACGTAATAAAGACACACTAACTGTACTCAGAGATATTAAATATCGACTATATTTCTATTAGTGTAGACACTATATTTAAACACTGAAGTAATCCGTGCGTAAGACATTTTAAATGACTACTAAATTAGTCACTAAAAGTAGATTTTGTGTTCAAAAACTACAGTAACGACACTAAGTAACGGATAAATAAGAATTAAATAAGTTGAGGGTGGCATTAAGTCTCGAAGTAGTATCCAATAGGAACTCTAGACTTGAATGCAATGCATAAATAATACGTGCAAATTTAAAATTCAGGTTAAACATTCCCGTGCAGTATTATAAGCATCTAAATAGACGAGAGTAGGTCGCGTATTAAAATTGCACTCGTAATAATGTATTAAGCGTAAAATTCAAAGTTGGCAAGTTAACCGGATGCAGTCGGATTGCGCTCCATTGTTCATACTAGAGCAAACGAACCGCAAATAGAAGTTTGTAACTATGCATTCTGTTGTTCAAATAATTGTTTACTAATGGTATAAAAGAGAAAACTTACTACCCTTTTCCACTGATCTTAATCCGTGACTCTGCTCATGTTGCAGCCGCACTAGTGGAAATGTGATCACATTGCTTATAGAAGCGACGCAGTCGCTCGTCTCTTAGTAAATAAACTTTGACGGTTTTTCTTATTCGTTCTTTGTATAGTAATTTATAATCTTTCAGTGAAAGTAACAAAAGACATCGTAAGAATAAAATATATTACAAAGACTCATATGCTCTATACAAAGTTAGAATAAAAGAAAGGCTTTTAATTTTCTTTTTATGAACGTTTGACATCGTGAAAGATAGCTGTTTGTTTCTCATCATCGCTTGAATATTAAACGCGGTGACGCCACAATAATGTGTTCAAAGAAAAATGAAGAGACAAACATTGCTACATTTGGTATAACTTAATACTTGGTGAAACAAGTAAACGATCCTCCTATCAGTCGTAAAACAGGAGTCTAACAGTAAATATATGTTAATTATTGTATATGAATGGTGTAACATAACAAGATTTTCCTCAAAGCGTAGAGGGTTCGCTGCAAGTGATTTACGGTCTCAGTTATGGCAGCAAACATGCGAGTTATATTATAACAGATCGAGTGCGATCTTACACTAGAATAATCCCAGATTAGCTTCGTATTAATGTATGTTGCTGAAAGAATTTATGTTCTGATAAAAATTGTTACTTCGACTTTCTATTATTACATTTTTATATAGATCGTTCATTTTTCTAAGAGCATGTTAAAATAAATAAAAATATACTTTTGACGGTAGAGACTTTACCATCTTTGCAAGAATGGGCCAACTTGTCCGGAGGTATTCCACGAACACACAAAAGACAAGCGTATTGTGGAAGCAATTTTTCGATGAATGTACTGGAGAAGTTTAGTGTAGTGTAGTTTAGTCTATTTCCTCTTCCCTCTCTTCACAAGCAAAGGACAGGAAGGGTAAATGGTTGGTGGAGGATAGGACGCATATGTAGAGGATATACTCTCTTTCTATGCGGCCCCTCTAAGTAAAGGTAGGCAACGCATCTGCAAATACGGATGTCTATAGGCAGCGGTCGCTTCGCCATTTCGCGACTTCGCCCCAGTGAAATTAAAAAAATATAGCCTATGTTACTCACTGATAAATTTCCTTTCTAATGGTGAAAGAATTTTTATAATCGGCTCAGTAATTTTTGAGTTATTTCAATACATACAAAAATACAAATCTTTCCTCTTTATAATATTAGTATAGATATAGATGTACTTAACTGTTTATTTGTACAAATTCAAATTATATTATACAAGCTTTCAAGAAACCTATAAAAATGAAAATTGTTTCATTATAAAGGAAATGAATTTTGCAATCTTTTGGCTGACATTTTAATTAAATGGCATCGTTATTAGTGACTACTCGTCTCGGCTGTCGTCTTGGGCAGGCAGGCAGGCGGGAAGCGGGCAGGCGAGAAGGCGGGTATCAGGTAGTTAACGACCTCGTGAGGTATGGCTTCAATTACAACTGGAGACATCGCGAGCTATGCGAATAAGGCTGTATACACACGCTAGAAGAGTTATAGTTCCATTCGTTTTGATTATTCACAGTGGAATCATAGCTTGTAATTTTTTCCGCAATAACTGTGAAACTTAACTTTATAAACTGTTTTGTGAATATTCTCTAATGTTTAAAGTTATGTCGTTATTTTAACTTGATTTTAATACGATGAGAACATCTTATATTGCTTAAATATTTATAAAACTCGAGTCGGTTTTGTATTTTGAATCAATAATGAGAAAGTTACGTCTACAGGTAGAATAATAACGGATTGTTAAAGTTTGTGCAGAACTTTGCTAACGAGCTTTTTGCATTGAAAACTTTTAGCATTATGTTTAATTAGCTAAATGCACGGGATTTATACGAGCTTTCGAGAGTTTTAAGAGCGCTCGCACACCTTTGACTAAACTATAGCACAACTGTTTAGTCTCGCTTTAATTCCTATGAGGTTATACGGAGGTGCACACTACTCGATTTTTAGTTGTGCAACAAAACAGTTGAATTGGCTGCGAAACAATCGACAATCGAACAACACAGAGCGGGCATCGACTTTATTTTATACAATGTAGTCATTTCGAAAATCTAATATTATAAATGTGTAAGTTTATATGGATGGATGAATGTTTGTTAGAGTTGTAGCCTAAACATCTTAACGGATCTCCATGAAATTTGGCACAGATGTAAAGGATAGTCTGGAAGAACACATAGGCTACTTGCTTTTGTTTTTACAAACTCTATGTATACGGAACGCACGTTTCATTTTATAACTTTATTACGGTTGGACTATAATTTTTTATTATTCTATTAGTATACTAACACATTTTATTAGAAAATGAAAAATCGCGTATTTTTATACGTTACAATTTGTTTTTTTGTATGTTCATTAAAATGACAGTACGTTTGCCAACCCCTTTTTGAATAAACCGTGCGTCATCACTACATGCATGGTTACCATGACAACGTATAAACAACCCTTGATGTAAACGTCAGTATTGTACAGTTTTTTATTGTTTTTGTGATCGAATAGTATCTAATTATATTTTAATCAAAAGACATGAGAACTGTTAAACGACCAATGAGCCAGATGCGAAAATTCGAAGCGGTATTGTAATGTTTTAATTTAATATGTTTTAAAACATTTTCTTTCAATGTTAAAATTGCAGTCCATTTTACTAGACGTGTCCCTGAATATATTGTGTGTCTTTGTAAAGGAAGTGTGGTTTATTAAAAAGTGATGTTTACATTTCTTACTAGAAGCAAAGTTTTAGATCAGTGATTCCCAAAGTGGTCTATATCGACCCCTAAGGGTCTAAGAAAACCAGCAAGGGGTCTACGTCAGCGAAAAGAAATTTGAGGGTCCATAAAATGAATTGAAACCAAATTAATAAATATAGCCTATGTTACTCACAGATAAATTACCTTTCTAATGGTGAAAGAATTTCTAAAATCGGCCTAGTACTTTTTACGTGAATCAAATACATACAAAAATACAAAAATACAAATCTTTCCTCGTTGTAATATTATATATAGATAAGTACGCGATGTATTTTCATGTTGGTTTTCAGAAGGAGGCTCTATTCAGACAGAGAAAGAGGATCCTAAAATACTTGGTGCATGGCTTCTTGAAGCAGGAGGGCTACCTAGCAAGCGCAGAGGCCTTTCATTCAGAGGCTATGCTTACCAACGATTACGAACTATGTGATAATATGGACCTCGAAATTATACTTCAGGTATTGTGCAGTACAGAACATAAGTAGACGCTAGTTTTTTAAAACAAGTTTAAAAAAGAATGCTTTTATTTGTTGCTCTCAATATAAATTAAATTGTAAAATCTGTCATCAGAACTGATATTTCTCTGTGGTGTGCATTGGACTCCATATTGCGTCTCATCTCATGCGGAATATACGCTTCCCGCGCGAACGGACGTCGGCCATGACACATCGCTCGCATGGCTTAGAGAATTGTTATTTGTTTTTTTTTCATATTCGCTTGAGCTTGTTATGTTTGTGTTGCGTCTTAATGTTTAATTTTATAAGTAACTAGCTGTTGCTCGCGACTTCGCCCGCGTAACATTAAAAAATATAGCCTATGTTACTCACAGATAAATTACCTTTCTGACGGTAAAAGAATTTTTAAAATCGGCCAAGTTGTTTTTGAGTTATATCAATACATACAAAATACAAATCTTTCCTCTTTATAATATTAGTATAGAGTTTAAGTGTTAAGTCGTTCTTAATTATTTAATCAGCATTTTGTTGACAAAACTATTCTGAATATTCCAAAGTTAAAACTAAACTCGTAATATTGTTGTGACTTGGCAATATGATTTGAGAGTTGAGACTGTAAAGACCAAAACGATTGCATTCAATGACATATCACTTAGTTAAGACTCGTTCACACACTTTTATGATATTTATTTTCACTATCTGTTAAATTTATCTCTTATTTTTTTATGTATATTAATATACCAACTTATGGACAAAAGCATTGTTCAATTCACGGATGACAATTTTACAAAACATCACAAGCTGAACCTTTCGGTTCGTGCCTCTCTGTCGCTTGTTACGCCTTCTCGCTCGCACGCTCGATTCTGGAACGTGACAATGAGACATGCTTTTTCATGCAGAGGGTGTTTATCGATTTATATGACCTAATCATGTCAAAAACCATGTTACATGTGTAGTATGAAGGTTTCTTTATAGGTAGTATCCGTGACATATTTGGCACAGTTTGTTCGTGTCGTCAGACGAACAGACGCCTTCAATGTGAGACTGCAGTTGGCGCAGCACAGCCTCTTTCATTGCCATTCAAAACTTATATGCTTTTGCTATGGTTGGGTGTGACGTCATGACCTTCTCGAAGTTTCTTAAATATTGGTTAAATGCCTTTTCTCAACTCAGTATGTTTTATTATTTTTCTCTCCGGGATTTCATTTTAATGTTATATTTTTACACAGAGCTCGTCAAGTTACAAAGTACACAAGTTGCATTGTCTTATCCTCATGTATGATCTCTTGAGACGGACTCTTCTAACTTAAGTATAGCGCACACTTGAAGGCCATTCTAGTCAAAAAAGTAACACTTTAGTGGTCAAGTTATTAGTGGGTAGTAACTTTAGGTACCGTGATTTCATTGGTCGTTATTTTATATTGATTTTCATCTTGCTTGTATTTACAATCAAAATCGTCATAACTTGATTATTTCAACAAACTAATTTAGGCATGTTTGAAGTTTTTCTTCTATTATTAGATAACTAGCTTTCGCCCGCGACTCCGTCCGCGTGGAATGAAAAAAAAAACAAAAATGAGTAGCCTATGTGTTCTTCCAGACTATCCTCTACATCTGTACCAAATTTCAACAGAATCCGTTCAGCCGTTTAGACTACAAACTCTAACAAACATCCATCCATCCAACTAAACTCTCGCATTTATAATATTAGTATGATTAAAGAAAAGTTCCATTTATGTAACAAAAGCCTGCTTAGTGAAGTTTCTAAGTTGACTATTTTTTAATTTTTATTTATGTTTATGTTTGTTCCAGGACTTTTGCAGTTACTATATGATGTCAATTGGGTTAAGTACTTATTAATTTTAGCTAAGACGTAATTTCTTTAGTTGATATATCTTGCTGGGAGTCCCCGCATACGGGCTAACGATTAATGAAAATTGAGATATAAAG